>MU892374.1:0-16703 GCA_036418205.1 Ostertagia ostertagi
TGACTGCTCATACCACGAAAGCTGTACGAGCGGCTGGTCGATTCGAAGCTGCGGGAGCTGGTCCCGATCTCCCAGGAACAGTTCGGGTTCATGCCCGAAAGATCTACAACGGATGCCATCTTCATCGCAAGGCAAGTGATGGAGAAGTATCGAGAAAAGCGCCGACCCTGCTACCTAGCCTTCCTCGACCTGGAGAAGGCGTTCGACCGGCTACCGCGAGCAGTACTATGGAGGTCGCTCAGGGAACGAAACGTGCCAGAACACCTGATCTCGCTGGTGAAGGACATGTACGAAGGAGCCAAAGCAGCTACTACGCACCCTCACGGTCTAACAAAGGCTTCTGAGCCCGTTCCTCTTCCTCCTAACACTAGATGTCCTGGTGAGGGGCTCATGGAAGGACCATCCTCTACGCTGACGACATCGCCCTGATAGCGGATAGCAGAGAGGAACTTCAAGCCAAGGTGCAGAAATGGCAGAAGGTCCTGGCAGAAGTGTGTTATGCACAATAGCTGGCATACGCGCATTGGGCACTATTTACCCTTTATTGTCCCACTCCGAAACTGAACAGGATTTTGACGAATTTTCTTTGACCGAGAATTCGGCTAGAAAGCTCGGGATCAGTTTGAGCCCGAGCCACGGAGCCCGAATATCTCGCTCGTTGGCGTAAAAACACCTGGCGCTTGCGCCACAAGTGCCGGCGCCAAATCGCGCCCGAACACCCTGCGCCACCAAATTTGCCGAAGACGTGTCGTCTAGGGTAGTTTAACCCGTAGAACACGAATATCGCATTAGCTCTTCGGGAGTGATCCTGTATTCTGTGCTAATGCACGGGCGGAAAAGTCAAGTGCGCACGAAAAATCACAAACTGCTTTTTAGGTTGAACACTAAACTCACTCTTCAATAACTTGGCCTTCATGTTTGAAATCTGTGTAGTTGTACATTAGATTGATGTAATGTAGCATATCCTGGTTTGAATCAATTGAATCAAAGTTTGCAATCGGTTCCGAGCCCATTGCATCACTTCCGACAGCCACCAACGCTACACGGGCATTCCACTGGGAGACATCGTAAGCGGACATCACGGACGTTACGAAACCGCTCATCTGAAGCAGATCACTCGGTGATTTCACCTCAGGAAGTTTCTACAGTGTTTTCACGTCTTTTGCATTTGGCGAGTTCTAGGAATTGAATATTGTACGGGTGCAGTGCGTTTTAGCTCTAAGACTTCAACCACCGAGAACTCGAGGCTTCAACGGTTCCCAACCCATGCCTGTGAAAAACATAAAACAGCAAAAAAGCTGTCAAAATGACTTCCCTCCCGCAACCATGACCTTTCAATCTCTCAAACACATACAGCCGTGTGACATTTTCACCTTCCAGAACACCAATGGCAACCCCTCCCAGAAACCGTAGGCAAGACCCCCGTAATCGGCTGAACAGACGGATTAACCCGACTGAAAAAATTGGTGAATCAAGCTTTCGTACAACTGTGAAAACGACACTGTGATTACAGCCATTTGGCGACGAATTTTCATCGCAAACCCTACATTTGCCACCTCATGGGGTTTAGCACAAACCTGTCTTCCGCGGCTAATGGGCCGTGCACGGTTGTATCGCTTAAATTATTAATCCTTGACTACACTAGCCCGTTGTGGGCAAATTTCGAGCTTTTAAGTGTGCACATTCAAAAACATTCTAATTTCAAAGATATTTTTCTGCTTTTGTAAATATGGCCACAGGAAATAGCAAGCTTCGTTCTGTGCTTTCGGAACATACATCCTGAAAATACGATGACAGTTTGTTTTTTTCGCTGATTGTTGCCAAAGAATGTGTACACTGGGCAATAAAATGCTGGAGAAACTTTACCAGTCCGAAAAATTCTATATTCAGTTCCCTGCCATGGTATAAGGCCAAGTAAAATCACGAAGCTCAAGGAAACTGCGTTAGCAGTCGGATATGAGCTCTTCCATACCTTGCCTTTAGCTCATATGCGCTCCGTAGATCCTACCTGCCCCATGCCCCAACCGTCCCAAACTCGACCCGGACTCTTCAAGTGGCTGTTCAGGTAATAAGAAGTTTGTGATAGACACAGACTTAGCACTTCATGTGAAGTGGATAGGGATAGGAAAGCTGAGCACCAACGAGGTGCAACTCACTTCATCCAATCGCCCTTTGGCCTCTTTACTGACATCGATAAGGAAAAGAATATCGAAGCGAAGCATTTGTTTGCGCACTGTGGTTGTACTAGGAGCAGTGCTGGTGGTGGTCGCAGGCCGCTCTGTCGTGGTCGTTGATAGCTCGGGTGTTGGTGAAGACGGCATCGTAGCAGTAGTCGTCACATTTGGGCGCACACAGTAGACCTTGAACAAGTGGAGTCTCAAGCGAATCGGACATAACACTCATGGTGGTTGGGGAACAGTCAAAACATGCAACCTTCCTTTCAATCTCTCAAACACATACAGCCGTGTGACATTTTCACTTTCCTGAACACCAATGAACAACCCCCTCCCAAAACCGTAGGCAAGACCCCCGTAATCGGCTGAACAGACGGTTAAGCCCGACTGAAAAAAATTGGTGAATCAAGCTCTCGTACAACTATGACAACGACACTGTGATTACAGCCATTTGGCCACGAATTTTCATCGCAACCCCTACACTTGCCCCTCATTCGTTGAGACACCAAACCCTGCCCTGCGCGCTAGATGGGCCCCGTGAAACGGTTACCGTCAAATTGTCCATCCCTTGTCTAACGACTTACACTAGCCTTTGTGCAAATTATCGAGCTTTTTTGAAGTGTGCACTTCATAAGGATCACCTAATTTCAAAGATATTTTTCTGCTTTTGTAAAATATTACACAGGAAATACAAGCTTCGTTTCTTTGCTACGAACGCACCCTGATGAAATCGCGAAAATTGACGTTTTTGTTTTTCTGCCTGATTGTTTGCAATAAATGTGTACATTTGGGCAATAAAATGCTGACCGAAACGTTTAACATCCGGAAAATTCTAATTTATTCTCCTGCCGCGTGCAATAGAGGCTCAAGTAATCACGAAGCTCAAGAAACTGCGTTTGGCTTGTCCAGATATGAGCTCTTTCCATAATTGCGCCTTAGCTCAATAAGTGCTCCGTAGATCCCTAAAACCTGCCCGAGCCCCAAGACTCCAAACTCCGACACGGTACTCTTCAGTGTGTTCAGGGTAAAAATGATGTGTGTTAGACACAGTTTACGCACAACCCAGGCAGAGGTCGTGTGAACTCTTCTCTTCGGTCAGAAGTATAGAACCCTAGGGGACAATCACAAATGTGGCGTTCACGTGCACGGAATTCGACCGACAAGAACGCTTTGGGCTTGCAAAGTAAGCTGCTCGAGCTGCAGCGAACGAGCTCTCTTATCAGGCCGTTGTCTGGTGCTCTCTCATCTGATGCGCTCTCTCGCCCCATACTCTCCTCTTCGCGCTTAGTCTCTCGTTCCTTTAGCACAGCCAATTAGGAAGGTGAGTGAGCCCTCAACCTGAGCGTTTTCGACGGATTCTTTTCCTTTTTTCTTCACTGCCGGCCCACTTGGCACCGATACATTCACATTCGTGTGCAAGAGCCACACCAGTGCGATCCTGGGGCATGCCTTTAACACTTCATGTGAAGTGGATAGGGATAGGAAAGCTGAGCACCAACGATGAGCAACTCACTTCATCCAATCGCCCTTTGGCCTCTTTACTGACATCGATAAGGAAAAGAATATCGAAGCGAAGCATTTGTTTGCGCACTGTGGTTGTATATAGTACATGCTGGTGTGGTCGCAGGCCTGCCTGTCGGGTCGTTGAATAGTCTGGTGTGCGTGAAGACGACATCGTACGTAGTCGCAACATTTGGCGCCAACAGGTGGCCCCTGAAAATTGATGCTCAATGGAATCGAACACCATGTTTTGGGGAACATTTGCTTCACTTTTACTGTGTTTAATCTATGAAAAAGTAATCCAACCTGCATGTTCGTGACCAAAACAGAAGACCTGCTCCGTTCTTCGGAACTGCTTGATTGTATTCATCCACTCCATAAATCGAAAATTCCAGTGATTCCGTCTGACATACGAACGGATCCGAGTAGTACTCGAATGCACACATAGCTCGTCGGTAAAGCCCCGAGCGCATAATCATCTGTAAGTGAAAGATCATAAGCTTATCAAAAAAAAAGAATTATTCGTATCTGTTTTCAATACCAGGAAAATCAATACCAATCACCTCAGGGGAACAGCGCATTTTTCCAACGAACGGAAGAAGAGAGCGGTAGCATAGCTTACACGCCATTACCCCGCATCCCAATCAGGTCAAGTCCTATCGTTGTTACTTTTTCAAAAATTTTTACGACCCCCCTCCCCCAAGGTGGACTTTGGTACGACCCCCTTTTCCACACCTCGACCACCATATTCCTCTCTATAGTATTTAATTCTGGTACCACTCAACCCACCAAACTCCGCCCACTTTTTCCTCCAAAAATGCCGTCGAGCGGGGGGGGGTATATACTCACTAATGATTACCCCACTTCTACCTATAATCCCACTGCTTCATTTTCTAGGGGGGGGGGGTATATACGCGCGCTGAAACGGCGAATTTTTCTCCCATGCGCTCCCAACTCACCTAGCCTACTACTCGTGAAAACTCCACTTTCACCACAAACTCACATGTACTTTCACGCGACTGAAGCGGATACGACCCAGGTACGACCCGTTGTTACTAGTAACAACGTAAGATCGACCCTGATCCCATATCCCACATCTCACTTTGCATCACGTCTCATCTCGATGCAGAGAATATACAAAACTTTGACCAAGGAATTTCCCAACATTTTCGCTTTTTTTCCACAAGAAACCTGGTTCAGCTTTCTCAGGCAAAACAAATCATCATAGCGATTCTCACTGTGATCGCTATTGAAAGGTTACCGTTCGTGGAGCGTTACTGAACACCTCGACATATTCAAGAAAGATTGGGGCCCCCCCTCGTGACGTGCCCTCCGAGGGGAATGTGCGATATTAGTATAAAATTCGGCAGAACTAAAATACGTCAGCAATCACAATCTAACATCACTACCCAAAAACATCCATAAAGCACCAGTCGTACCTCCGGGAGCTGGGTGTGGCTGCTGTCCATCAGTGTGTGATCCAAGGGGATCGCTGACTGTTGTGTTTGCAAACCCTGTGTAGACTTTGGCACCGCCATAGGAGTACACGTGCACGTAGCAAGCCCGCAGGAGATCTCAACTGAAAATGAGAGCAGAGTCAAGAGGAAAGCAATAAACAAAAAGCAAAAAAAATAGAGAATTAAAATAGCTGAAACATCCATGGAACCGCCCGTACCGAAAGCGTATAAGTTCCTGGCAGGCCTTCAGTATTGATCTCATACAGCTTCGTACCACCGACTTTGAATAGCACAGTAGGCGCTAGCTCCTCTGCAAGGAGAGAGGAGTGAGGTTTAGACAAACAAGAAGCCAAAGACAAAGAAGCCGAAGTAGAGCTCGCGCATGATAGGCGAGAGCCCAGCCACATTTCTCATTGCTATGCGCGCTGCCTTTAACACGCAAGAGAATTGGCAGGGGAATGGGGAAAATGGACAGTGAAAGACAACCAGCCCGCTCAGTACGACCTCCTCTGGTCGGCAGGTAAGCTCAATGATATGTGGCTGTGACATTGCCATGCCTAATCTCGTATATTTTTTCAACAGAGCACTTTAATGGCAACTCAGTGGAGCAGTTACAGTAGTCTCAAGAGTTCGCCGAAACGATTTTCAGATGCATTATTTCGGTGCTAACATAGTTGGGGGGGGGGACGACGCGGCGGCGCTGCTTTTTTGTCTTGCCACGTGATGGTGAAATAGTAACTGCTCCTGGGACTAGGCCTTGGAGGAGCAAGGCGAACAGAGCGCCGCACCGCCGCGTGTCCCCCCCCCCAACTAAGTCAGCACCATTATTTTTTCTCTTCAGAGCAACACCCTCCAAAGTTTGATATACTATGTTCCCTAGTGTTTTTATATCCTCAAGTCTTAAGAATCAGGATATTCAGAAAGAAATTTTAGGCCACCATTGATTTTTTTCTGGCAAAAAAGAGAAGCACGGAAAACCGTTTCGGCGTACACTTTTGACCGCTACTGTAATTACAACAAGAGTAAATTTCATAAAACCTTCAATGATGCGGAGTACTCACGTTTCAGCGGATTGATGACACCAAGCGATCCAAATCGCGATGTGGCTGCGACAAATATTGAGGCAGTATCCTTGCCGATTTGCACATACCAATCAGAATTGCTGGTACACTTGAACTGTGCAGGATATGTAGGATTGGTAAGCGTTGAGATGCCGTACAGAGTTGGGAGGAAGGCGGCCAGGTACTGCAAGATTGTCGCTGTGGCATCCCGTAGAAATTTACATACAAGGGTGGGGCATAAATATGGTGAAAAGATTGTACATCAGCAAATGCGTTTACTGAACAATGAGCAGAGCTCATGACTTGATCCTTCAGATTCGCAATTTAGTTGAATGACCCCGTTGGTATGGAACTGGTGGGATTCCTAGTCTCACGGGTTGCCGGGTTGGATTCTTTCCAAGATCTGCCGTATTCGAAGGATGCATCGCCAGACCGTCATATGACTCTCTATTGCAGTACACATAATGGTTTTTCTCAAGAAGGTGGATCAGTTACGGAACCGAAAAGATGGCTGAGAATATTCTCAAATAGGTATCCACCGCAAGATGGTGAGGACCATGCTAAAATTGGCCGCAGTTCGACAATATCGGGATAAATGGTGCGAAGAGCTCTGCAAAGAAAGCTGCATAGAATACAAGCTTACGAATACCATGAATGACAAGATCCCTCAGATGAGGGGAAGGAAGAGCAGAGGTAAAGCAACCGAGGGCTTTGATTGCCGGCCACGAGGGCCATGTACATACACCAAAGAGGAAACCTCTAATATTTTTCATGGACGATCATGCCTTCAGTCGAGAAAATTCAGAAATAATTACTACGATTTTCAGAGAAACTAACAGGCAGGAACAACACCAATCAGTTAGGCCAGTTGCTATCCAAGAGACCTTTTTCAAAGAAGCTCCCCTCACCTTTACTACTCATAACGACAGCGTGCACTAGCAAAGGGCTATTCCAAATTTGGACCAAATTTTGTGGAAGTCTGCTGCAGAGCCCATTTGTTCTACTTTGAATTGCACAAAGAATTATTGCTCAATAGTAGTAGCTATAATCTCTAACGCACCTTGTTGAGGTCTGTGCCATCGACGACTGCCACACTTCCCCCGGATCCATAGGCGGTTGCAGCCATTGAAGCCATCACAGAATCTTGAGCTGCACATCCTTTCGTCGACATATAAATGTAGTTCAACTGAAGAATTAAATAAATGAAACCATAATGAAGTCTGATGAAAGACTTAGAAACGTATAGGAAGGGGGATAATCAAAGGCAATGAAGATGATGTGGAATGCGGAGCCCCAGCCACAGCTGCCACATAGGCCACTTCAGATGATCTATTTGACATACCACTGAATTATTTCACTGCTGCTCTGGGTGATAAGTAAAAGCATGGCTTGAGGTTTCACAGAAACAATTTATTCAATAGAGACTTTTCGATTAAAAGCATATCTTTCATGCAAGGGTTATACATCTACCATGAACAGTGAAAAAGTTTTTGGTTTTTTTTAGTTTTTCGTGGCCTTAAAAACTTATAGCATACATCAAGTTAGATACCCAGTTCAGCGCAATTGTGCCGATCAATGGAAGGTTATAGGCTAATTTCACCAAAAAAAAGCCATATGTTGAAGGCACGGTAATGATTCGTGGACATCTATAGTAATAATACATTCGCGGAAGCCCGGGCTCATTGCAGTCTGGGGTGTGTAAATGAATTTCTGAATAATTCGTGCGGCAAGACAAGACATAAATAAACATGATACGGAATCGGGTGTTTGAGAAGGAACAGTGCATGCGCACCAAACAAGACTGGGAACAGGTCGGTCCTATCGTTGCTACTTTTCGAAAAATTTTTACGACCCCCCTCCCCAAAGGTGGATTTGGTACGACCCCCCTCTCGACCCTCGACCACCATATTCCTCGCTATAGTATTTCATTCTGGTATCCACTCAACCCACCAAACCCCGCCCACTTTTTCCTCCAAAACAACAGGGTATATACGCGCGCTGAAACGGCAAATTTTCTCCCGCGCCACTCCTCCCTCACCTCATGCAACTTCTCACAATCGAAGCAAGTACGACCCCCCCCCCCCTCTACAACCTCATCAAAATATACGACCCCCCTCTAAAAACTCATCAAAGTACGACCCCCCGTTGCTACTTGTAGCAACGTAGGACCGACCCTGCTTGGGAACTCTAACCCTTTTCTTAAGATTTTTTCATCTTCTCGAGCTTCTCCCCCATTTGCCCACCCGGTCTCGGCTGTAAGGCGACTTTACTAGAAACCAGGAACTCTTGTTGAAGGTGACATTCAGTTCGTACTACCATTACCACCTATCTACCCAATAGCCTTTAATTTAATTATATTTATTTATATTCTTTTTATATTTATACATCATATATTTTGCATTATCATTTTACTGGTGAGCACGCCTAATAGCGCATCGTGTATATGAGATGGATAACCACATAGTTGCTGCCGTGGAACTTCACTAAAAATGATATTTACATTTTCATGTAACGAAGTTATACGATAAGAAACTTACATGAGGTTGTCTTCACTCATAAGCTCGACGCTTCCCTGCCGAGCTTGGTCGTCACTGGGAACAGCAGTGGTGATGAGGAACAACTCACTATTCGGACTGACAGATTCCTTTGAAAGCGTCCTTGATAGCTCTCTGAAAGTATCCGCGGTTTAAGTGTGCTCAAGATTTTCTATGACAAAAAAATCGCACTAAACGCACTGGTAGATTGGTAGGACGCATTTTCCAGCACCGACAGCTCCACTAGCCGCTGAGCTCAAGCTGCTCACATAGTTGCTGAATCGCTTTGAACTTGGCCGTGGAGGTGGTGCCCGTAGCTGAATGAGGAGCAAATGTGGAAATATTATGATTCATATCCTCTGTAAATTGTATGGAACGCGGTGGACGATCCTAGGCGCCGATACCGGTCCCTCGTCGCGCACAGGAGAATATCTTCTGTGCAGCTTGGATGCTCCACTTCAATGAAACAATGAGAATTACATCAAAATAACTTAAAGAAGTTAGCAGTCTTCAAATGGTTCACATTTATGTACGGTAGTTACAAGAGCCATTGGTAACAAAGCAATGATTTACACAAAGGTAAATTCCCTTCAAAGCTTCGTCTACTCCCGTATTGGTTACTGACAAAGTCAAGCAATATGAAAACGTGCTCGCACACGACAGCTCTCGATGAACCTTTGTTTATTAAAATATATTTAAGGCATTGGAAGTACAGAAGACTTACAGTCAAAAGTGACAAGGACGTAGTCTGCAAACCAATTGGGGTGATCGGCGATGGCATCATTGACGATCGTTTCCAGTCGAGAAGTGAGCTGGACATAGCACATAATTATCCAGAGAAAATCCAAAAAGAACATGAAAAATGTGAAATAGAAAAATATAAAAATAGTTTCAATTCTCCTCAAAAATTTTCCAAACGTGATAAAAAGTCGATCCAATAATTTGTTGTTCCCGTAGCTTGTCCATTTCAGGAGTTCACATATTTTCTGAACGGTAGAAGCCAGAAACAACTTCAGTATTAGATCAAGGCTGCCGTAACCCAAACTATGCGTGACTTCTAATGTCAGATTGCATGGCTGCACTTGCCTCACCCTATATCCCATATTGTAAAAACACTAATTAGTAACTCGCCGCAACATACCCCTTTCACCGCCTCTAGGCTTTGTTTTGTGACTTCAACGACAAGCACCAACGTCTTTGCATCTGTTGAGAATGTGACCGGTGATGGCTCTGTGCATTCTTCTGGAATGTGGGAAGAGCAATGTGCTTTTTATAAACACAAAGATTTTTTCATGTGCTGGGAAGTGAAAAATCTGCCAATGCAGTTAGCCTCTCAGTCACTCATCTCTGAAAATTAGCACAATTTCATAACATTCGCTCTTATTTCATTTTCTTAGCTCTTACATCTGATGCAAACCAGTTTTAAGGAGAAAAACAAATAATCCATCAGTTTCAGAATTTCAGGGCCGCAGGAGTTTCCCAGCTTTTCCTCCGGCAAGTGAGAGCTGCACCCCAACTGACTCCTTTTGGAAATAAATGGCTATGCAGTTTTTTTTCCATGAGGTGGGCTTCAAAATAGAACATGCTCTCGCGCTCTCATACCAATTGCAAGTTGAAGTGCCTTGTGCTGACTGCTCTTCAGTAAGGAGAAAGAAAGTATTGTCAAAAAACTATGATATGCCCTAAGTCTGACTAATTTCCTTAGAGTGGACAAAGCAGTAGTGTAATTTGGTACGTGCAAGTTAGATTACGTCTTATGGGTAAAAAAATGCCAATTTTTCTACATGTCCTGGCAGTCCGCTATATCGGGCAAAAGAGCTTATCACAAGCTACTTGGCTCCATTATCCGGGGGAAGCTGTTGTTCTGTTAGGGACGCGCACACCACTTAGTCGTTTCTCCAATTAAAACATGCGGGTTGTCTCTTCCTTGACGGTTCTAGCGCCCCATTCCCTTATGTGCATAAGGCGCCGTAAATGCCCCCCCCCGAAGTGGTCCTCTACCCTTGTCAAAAAACAGAAGCATCTTCTTTTGAATTTATTGATATCATACCATATTCACAGTGAGGCCCGCTGTATCCTTTTGAACAAAGACATTGAGTCTTGGACTCGCTCAGTGTACCACCATTCACGCAAATCGGCACCTTGCAAGATGATCCTGAATTATATATTGTAATATTTTCAAATACATCGTATATGATGAACAAATGAACAATCACTCCTGACTTGTAATTCAAGTTCTTGCTTCTAATAACTTCCTTAGTGGCGGAGTTTACGGAAAAGCTTCCCATTATAAGCCCTAAGCCATGTAGAGATGGTCAGTGCTGTAGGGGACGAAAATCATGAGAAACGCTCCGTAACCTGAGAAATAGATACCTTTTGGCCCGTTGATTTCCGCATTGGAACCACTCTGATAGGTGCTGTCCTAACGCACTCTCTCCTGAACCAGACGGGGAGGAATTGGGCGTGCCGTGGCGCGCGGTGCGGACGCCACTACCTACGAGACGCGCATCGACCTGCTATCTTAAAGGGAGGAGGCTGCCTTCTCACTCGCTAATTCCTGCCATTCGGCCTCCGACCTTATCGTAGAATCCTCCCTCCATTAGCAAGCAATTTATCGCCTACTAAAGCTCTTGGTCATCCCTCAAAGATAACCTATTCCTGAATAACAAAGGTGTCCTCAGGCACGAGAAATCCTCCCCCTTATCGCCAATACAGCCGTTCATTATTGGAAAACACGCACTGTCCAATATCCGTGCATACACATGTGCCATTATACAGGACTCCACCATTATCACAGCCTGAATGTGAATACTTTTATAAACAAGAAACGAATGGAAAAGGCGAATTTCGTTCTCATGATCTTCCCCAAATCTCATACTCATTTTTTGCTGATATTCTGCTGCCTCCTAGGTGCTCGACCGCTCCGCCCGGGTACCCGATAGAAAGCCGCTGCGCCCTCCTTATTGGCGAACCCTCCTTTACAGATGATAGGGAAGAGTAGACATCTCACTTGATCACCTGTATCACCTGTCGTCCCGTTGATCATCGAATTGCTCGAGCGGGCGCCAGCAACGTCTCCATTCGTCCCTGTCGCGTGCAGAGTTGTCCAGTGGACCCTCCTCGCTCGAGGGACACGATGTCCTTCATTCCTTTCGTTCAGAGCTTTCGTGAAGAAGTCTGACCATCGGGCCGTCGTCCAGGTGTTCGTTTGACGTCCCGAGGGATCCAGTCGGTAACCGCTCTGGTCCAACGGTCATCGCAAAATCGCATGACGTGTCCGGCCCACCTTATCTTCGATTCCTTGGCGAAAACGGCAGCGTCCCTGATCTTCGATCGTTGGCGTAGTTCGGCACTCCGGATTCCCCTCTGCACTTGCGTGTATAGGGTTACTCCTAGCATCGTCCTCTCGACAGCGCGTTGGATAACGCTGACCGCATGCTCGTCCTGCCTGCGCAGAGTCCAAGTCTCTGAGGCGTAGGTTAGGGCAGGAAGGACAGCGGAATCGAAGAGGTGGGCACGGAGCCGGATGTTCTTCGTCTTCTTCACTACTCCCTCGATGTTCTTATACGCTCCCCAAGCCGCTCGTTTCCTCCTGCTCAGCTCTGGAGCTAGATCGTTCATCATATTGATTTCCCGACCTAGGTACACGTAGCTGGAGCATTCGGTGATGTTCGTTCCGTTGAGCGTGAATGGGGCATCAGGAACCAATCCGTTTCTCATAAACATCGTCTTCGTTAGGTTCAGCTGTAGACCGACCTTACCACAGGCGCAGTCGAAATCAGCCAGCATTCGCTCCGCTTGCTCGATGTTCGGCGTTATAAGAACGATGTCGTCAGCAAAACGAAGGTGGTGTAGTTGCCGGCCGTCGACCTTCACTCCCATGTCTTCCCATTCCAGTTGACGCATGACGTTCTCGAGAGCGGCGCTGAAGAGTTTGGGCGAGATGGTGTCGCCCTGTCGAACCCCTCTCTTGACGTCGATGATGACCTCCTTGTAGAATGGTGAGATTCTGGTCGTAAAGTTGCTGTAGAGCTCACGAAGAATCTTGATGTACTGAGTAGGGACGCCCTGGTTGCCCAAGGCTTCGATGACCGCTTCTGTCTCCATACGTTCGCTAATATTCAAGTTATAGGATGGCATAAAAGTGCGTTGACCTCGTGTATCTAGGCAGAGGCATAGAAGTACTAGTTAACAATAGCGTATAAAAATGCTTTCTTGAAAAGGTTGGCAATAGTCCCAAGAAAAACAAAAGAAATACATATTTCAGTAATCAAATGGTGGAAACAGTATTGATCAAATAAAAGCATCCCCAATTTTCCTAGTACCTACCTGGTATATCTGCCTGGGTACAATGGGCACGCGTCAGTCTTTGGAACAAATAGCCAAATTCATCTTCACCAACATGCTGAAAATGGATTAGAATGAGGGAATGACTATTTTTCGTTTTTTCTAACCTTTATTACTTTTGATACAGACACTCTAGTATTCTAGTTCTACTGCTTTTTTTGTATTAGATGTTGTGGCCGTGCAAAAAAGCTTCAACACGGTTGTCCCATACATTGTTATGAATTTTGTCGCATCATGGACAATATACAAACAAAACCTGTATCAGCAGAAGGGTCCTCTACCCTTCGTGATGGCTAGATGTCCTTCCGACTGATTTCTATCAATTGCTACCAGTTTTTCCTGTACAAGGTGCTGCATATTGAAAATTGAAACAGATCAACTACAGAACTTTACTTGTCCACACGAGCAAATAGGTCAAGCTCCATTACACGTTGTCATCGCAGCACCAGAGTCAACCCTGCGTTGCGCAGTTCGCAACGGCACGTTGAGAGATCCTCAACGCACGCTGTATGGGCGGAGACGCAGACGGCTCGAGCATGCGAGTGTGAATGTTCGCGCGAGAGAACGTGTCTAATCGGGCGAAACTGCGCAACGTGGCCGTTGAAAACTGCGCAACGCAGGGTTGACTCTGAGCACGCCTGCTCGCTATGTTTGCTGCGCATTTTTTTGGTGTACTTCTGACACCAGCATGCAATCGCCTACTACCGCTTCGGCTTTCCAAGCAAGGCCAGTATTGGGTATGCTTTGCCCAAGCTCTTGTTTGCTTTGATAGGTGAACATTCACTGTGTTCTAACCCGGTATTCGACTTCAGTATGTGAACTCAAATTGCGTGAGTGTAGTGGTGATGATTTTTTGTTCTCATGAGGCGTAGGACAAACTTAGGACCGTACCGCAATCATGAAGTCGTTGGTAACACTTTGAGTCTTTGGACAACTGAACGTCTGCGTCATCCACGAGAATGCGCAACCGGCACGCGCCTCGTAAGTGGCAGCATTGTAGAACGTTGCTGCAAATGTTTCAGTTTTTGGAAAATTTCTATGCATAGAACACAATTATTGATTCCAGAATTTTCAGCCAACAAGCTACCAGCTGGAAGATACTGTCAGCTTTCATGATAATAATGCTCATATAGTAAAGGTATCGTCATGTATATTTGTACTTAAAGCAGGTCAAAGGCCCCAGATGGTTATTCTAAACCGCTAATAATCGAAAGTTTTAAAATGCTGAGTGGGCAAAAATTTGCTCCAGCCGATCGAACCGGTCGCTTGCTTACCGAGGCTTTTGCTAGCAGGTCAACCACCGGGGTACCACTTCACCCCCAGCTCAGCTCCGATGGCAAAGCTGAAGAGCTCAGCCCCGATGGCAAAGCTGAAGTTGGGGAGAAATGGTGCTCCGGTGGTATTACTGGTAGCACAATTGCACGGAAAGCAAGAAATGTGGGTGAAAATCCCAGCTGGGGCGAAAGTGGCCCATATCTCATCTTGTGATAACTTTCGCTAGGCTATGCGGCGTAAACATCAGCTATCCGATGAATCCAAGTCAAAATGCTAACAATTGAGTGAAAAGGTGCATGAGTGATAACTACTGCCAAAATTTCTGCATCCCGGAAGAAATGATTACGGTATGGATGCTGAGTTGACTGAAAATGAAGAAAAAGCAGAAAACCGCCAATAAAGTCCTCAAACCACCCCTATTCCATCCCTTTGAGAGAGACACAGCCGTGTAGGGACGAGCTGAACTTGCTTGCGCCATGGGTATGACCAGGGCAAGGACGACTTGTTGACTGTAGATCGGTTAGTATTTGATGCTTATGTCAATCTGTGTCGTTATCGTGTAAGTGTCTTGAAAAAGTGCGGCGCCGTGGGGGAAACATGCGACACGGACCCCCGGAATGGGTCCGCACTTTTTCGAGACACCTACACGATAACGACCGTTCAGCGTAGGCCTCTGTGCTTGAGAGGGGAAGATTGGATCTAGTCTAGATGGTCGCCCAGGAACGGAACCTGGAGTATTCTTTCTGGGAATGAGCATATCCTCTCACAACAGATAAATAAAGGGGAACAGTATTCAGGTTCCATAAAAAAGAATGAATAGTAGTAATAGCATACCGTCGTAGGGGTCAGAGAGTAGAGCATGTGTGAGTACAGGAGTTTGATGTCCATAGCTACTTGCAGGATGCACATAGGAAATTATTCGGTTCGCCTCTGTAAATATCAAACGCAACACATATCCAAATCTTAAAAAAAAAACACGTGCAGGCGCTATCGTAAGATATGGGGGCATTGCTGCGGCAACATTCAAAACCCCACAAGCATCTTCTTTTTTGTTTAGTATGACTAAGCCCAAGGCGGGAGGAGAGAGGCCCGAGCGCTTGACCCAGGAGTTTTCCGTTGTCCTCGAAGTTTCTCCCACTTATGATATAGTTCTAGGGGTGCACGCCTTATCTTCGATATGCGCCCAATTCCACTTTAATACTGAATTGGAAGTTCACTGTCTGCTTCTCCCATACGTACTTTACATACAGGATGGTTTTGAGAGGACGTTAGCCATTCCTAGCTGACATACACATTTTTGAGCAGCTTTTACCGAGGCAAAAGTTCTGTGTCAATTTCCAAGGTTTGACCAGGGAGAAATTTCGACACTTCCCGAATCAGCTTTCGGTTCCATAGCCGGGTAATCCGAGGCTATGTTGGTTGTGAAACCGGCGACTACTTGTAGACTGCTCTGCATTCGCACACTAACCGAACAGATTTCTGGTTGATCGCCTGATGGGTTGACCGCTATGGTCATACTCCATTTTCCGGGTGGAAGATCGTCTAAAACAGGCATTTCACAAATAAATTAGGTTGTTTTCCTCGGAGACATGGGGTGTACTGAAAAAAAAACAAGCGGCAGCGCTCAGTGGCAGAGACTTTTGTTGCAATCGATACGTATTTCCAGAATAAGCAGCTGGCTGCAAGGTTACTGAGTATATGCGCACCCAAAGATTGTTTCTTGCAACTCTGATGTTTTTTTCTAAACAGAGCAAAACAGCACCGTCTCCACGTTTGCTCGGAGGATAATTCCTCTTTGTACTGATGCTTCTCACACACAAACGCCATCTCCTTGCCACAGGCGCCAGTAGTCCTGAAAAGCAGGCGGAAGATTCATAGCTTGAAAGATATGGTTTTTGATCGGGTACGACAACAACTTACCATGTGTTATTACCGGTCGCATCACCATCCCAGTATACGCATGCAGTGTTGGGATCATACGGCGGTGCAGCGCCTCCTCCTTTCCAGTATTGCTGATCTTGAGTTAACTGAATAGCGCTCCTTATTGAAGACCTCTAAATAATTTGCAGTGGTGCGGTTTGAATACCGGTAGAGGAGCGACGCCATTCGGACGATCCCACACATAACTGCTTCCGTTGTTGTACATTCCAATCCAGAAGCTGTAACCATGGGCCGTGTCTAAACGGGGAGATTACGGTAGAGTAAAGTATCGAGCCAATTTTGGTTTTCTTCAAGCACGCCAGAAAAAATAGGGTCTTTTTACCTTGCCTTTTTGCCTTGACTTCTCCTAAATTCATAATTTTCTAATGCGGCCAAAAATATTCAAAAAACAACGCCCCTACGTCTACTTAGTCC
>MU892375.1:0-12772 GCA_036418205.1 Ostertagia ostertagi
GGTAGCAATATCAGACAGCTAAAGGCTGATGCGGCATGGCTCAGGTAAACTGGAGACCCGAATAAGGCCCTTCATTTTTGCGGACAAGTGCGCCCTCTTTTATTCACCCCCCCCGTTGCTTGATGTTCGGCTACTGAGTTTTGTTCTAAAAAGACATATTACGGAAACCACCGAGTTAAACGATAAACAGTAAATAAGAGTGGTGAGCAACGAACATGCCACACTGATAACGCTCACTTTTCCATGCGCGCTTATCTTCAGGAATTATTTTTACCACTACCAAAATTTTTATGTATTTTACAGCAATAACAACAACAGCATTACTATAGTATAAACCATGTGCTAAACTTTGTCGGGGGGCCTAGCTCAACTCTTAATTTTATTAAGCAACTAAGGTGAGTATAAGGCTGCGTTCATAGTTCATGACTCCGGAGATCAGGCGACAATTAAAACGAGATGAATTGTTAGGGAGATAGAAGATCAGTAGACCAAGATAATAGCAGATTAGGATAATTACTGCTATAAATGAATAAATACGTATCGATTGAAATTGCTGGAAAGTGAACGATTCAGATATTAGGAGATTAGAATAGAAGGAGATTAGGATATTTCGCTGAAAAGATCAGGTATCGTTATCGATTCGACTGAAGACATCCAATCTAGTGATCGCCTACTATCCTAATCAATACGTGAATTTACTTAATATCCTTCCATATTAACATCCCATCGATACTGTCCTAGTCAAGGAAGTCGAAAACTATGAACGCGGTCTGAGAGCATAATTTCTATGCCGTCTTTCAAAGCTATTGTTAGGAAATAGGAGGTGTTCAGCTGCCCTGGTGTCAGAATGGTCACTGTGTAAGTTTGTCACATTTCCTGCAAAGTTCTGCACCGCTCTATTAGCACTTTTGAAAGCAGATGTTATCGTTGTGACCGCCTACAGCCATTTACCCATTGAGCCCCACAATCCGGATGGCAGAGTGAAAGTCTCGAATGGAGTAAAGCTTGAATTAATTACTAGTTAGCCCTGAACCCTTATTTCATCAGACGTTTTTCGGCCTGCCTCCCTTTGAGGAGAGCCAGCAAATTTCTGCAAGTGCACGTTCACACACAAAAAACGCTGCCCTTACGAAGAAATTTATTGAATTCTAGACCTCAGACTTCTTAAATAATAAAACAGATCAATATATTCCGAGTTGAAATATGCAGTCTGAAGAGCGAAGCATTTCAGGGACATTAGCGATATCCCAAGTGCCGTAGTCAACTTTTTAAGCGAGCAATAAGAAAAATCAAGGAGCCAAGATCAGGGTCAAGCATGTGTGTAGAGAATTGCTCGGCAACAGGGCGTTAGGTCAGTTTGGAAAGCAGTCTGTGTCGATTTGTAAATTTCAGAAAAAAAAAGCCATACTCAGCTTGTTTGAGGCACATTTTGAAGGCGGAAGTGGTGTAGTGGCAAGTGGCACGCTTACCACGCGAGCGGTCCGGGGATCAAATCCTGGGTCGTGAGTCGCCCGGGCCAACCAAGCCTTCCATCCCTCCGGGGTCGGTTAATTGGTACCAGACTTGTCTGGGAGGATAAAAACACTGACTTGTCGCATCCCAGAAATGGACTTTTTCAACGGCAAACGCTTATGCCTTATACTTTATTCTTTTTAAATCTCTAGCGGGGGCGATCGACATTGATTTTATAAAGACAGTGGCCTCTATTGTTCGTTATGTCGATCTCAAAACTTCCACGATCCGCCCAGCTTTCAAAGCTCTGTTTCACGATTTTGCAAGAAATAAGCGTGAATGTATTGGTGTAGTCCCATCATGCATTGAAGTTCAGTAAAATTGGCTCCCTATTTCACATGAATGCTGGGTTTCGCCAGGCGGACTAGAACCCGCACCTCTCGCTTTCCGGGCAAGTGCGCTACCAGTTACGCTACCGGGGCACCATTTCATCCAACTCAGCTTTTCATGGTATACGTACCATAGCTTTCAGCACTCACACGTATAACGTGTTGAGCCGGTTAGCCGATATCGGCAATGACCGCGAGGCTGAAAGCTTTAGCAATCATTTTTGACCTTGTTTTTGTTTGTTGACTGCTGTTTTTAGCCGCAGTTCGCCTCGTGTATGTTCCACAAGAAAGCCTTGCTAGGAAAGCAAGAGGTGCAGGTTCCAGTCCCGCCTGGGGAGAAAGTTTTGTTAAAAACTAGCATTCTTGTGGAAACATTGTTCGCTACGTTCAGCTGCCAAAGTTCTCTCCAAACAGGGAGACTACTGAGAGTTAGATCGAGAGAACAAAAGCCGCTCGACCCTTAAGTGAATTCCTCCATAATTTACCAACAACACAGGTACCTGCTAAATATCAGAGAGCTCTTCTTCCAAAAAACCGCTCTATTTTTTTAACCTTGAAAATTTTCGTTGTTATGAGGTCGACTGAATCTTTGAAAAAGGGAGGACTTCTTTGGGTCTAATGATACACAACTTTGATGCTGCGTCCATTGGAACGCGGCAAAGATTTCAAGAAATGTATTGATTTTTTTTCAAATGTTACAACTACAATGAATGATGAATTTCTCAAGAAATCGCCCCCTTGTGCTGTTTCTGTGCACAAGGGAATCGTTTTGCATTCCTTTGCTGGAAAGTTCTTTAGGAATCATAGATCTCAAACGATAAAACAAGACACGCAACTTCCGAAGCTGTCTCTAAAGTCATTCCTCGAGAATGATACGAGAGTTCCGGGCTAAGGTCATCAACTTCTTCTCCGTATTTTTTATGAGAAACTGATAATGTCCGATAAAAGAGTATACGATCAGTGCATTATTAAAAACACTGATTTCTCCTCAAAACTTATATTAAAAACATTTTTTGAAAGAATTTTTTACTTGTAGGTCAATCTGCTGAACTCGGTTCTTTTTCATGCATTTTTGTTTAATCTAAAAGCATCGAGTTTCGCTGAAAACAATATTACTGCTTGTGCTGTTTACCGAAATGTGAAACCTTTTGCAGGGAAGCTATACTCCGGTATGCCCCATGCGCTCATCTGTCGCTTGAAGTGGCAGGAATATCTGAACCTATGTCCATTTTGCCGTAATCCAACCCTGCTGCTGCAACATGCGTTTATAAACTTCTCTTCCATGGGCAATACCAATCTCCTCCCTCCCCCCCTCTTGAATTTGGCTCCTCGCAGTTGGCCTAACAATTAGGCGATCAGCACAAAAATAAATGAATGGAAGCAATAAACGATATTATCTGAGCAACAGCAACTTCTTCTAGTGTATTGCCTGCGGCTATAACTCAGCTTACGGGTAAACTAACGCTTTCTTCTGATCGCACGATCAGATCACCAAAAGTGTTCGAGGGTTCCCAAATATTTCCCACTGCTGATCAGAAACTTTTCCAGGAGAAAGGGCATTCACGAAATTCATTGAGCAAAGTGCAACAGAAACGTCTAATGAAATTGGGTCGAACGTTACAGAAAATTCGCTTACGTCCCCTCCGCTTCCTCTTCTTCCGACGTTTGCCGCCTCATCCGAGCATCGATGGCGCAGACGATTACGAGTGTGAAGAGAAGAGATGTTCGCGACATTCTGATAAGTTATTTGTGAAGAGCTGTATCTCGCAAGGGCTGGAGGCCGACGATACTGCAAAAGGACAGATTTCCTCACGAATGAACTAATTATTGCATAGATAACGCGATTTGTAAAGAACGAGTATAATCAGATTTCATCGGACAGAAGGACGACAACGATGTAGCTATACGGCAGTTCAACACAGAATGAGCAAACGTCGAGGATTTCTCGATAGTGGGGCTCGTATTTTGATCTTCAGGGGGGTCGTATTCGCTGGAATCAGGGAATCAATGAGGAATGGTGCGTTTCCTTAAGAGATGGATCTGTTCTGCTAGGAACTCGGAATTACTTTTCTAGAGGATTTGAGGAAGATCTAGAAGTTCGTTTCAATATTTTCTATGATTATTCTTATTTTTGAGCTATTGTTATTGAATTATTGTTAATTATTTACTATCGAAATTGTTTCGGGAAAAATTACAAAATTTCAGAAAAATCCGAACTCTTTTTCGAATTCACTACTCCCTCACTCCCTCTTCTCCATTGACCCTGCTCGTTGGCCATTTTAGTTAGTGAGATAGTTGAAAAAAGGACGAAATTGTTTGGGAGCATGTGATGGGGAGAAAGAAGTAAGTTGTGGATCCCCAACTGTTGGAGTACCAATCAGTCGATCGGTGGGATGTCGGAAGTCGTAGGGGGGGGGGCGTAAATAGGGAAGTCGTATTAGCTAAATATCCACAGCAATTTGCTCGTCCTGATTCATACATAGAAAGAAGGATATAACAGCAAACACAGGGATTCGTTCTAGGACCAAGGATCATCGCGGGGCTTGAATCGCTGAACAACAGCGATTCCCTTGCTGCGTAAAGCCAAACGATAAGGGAGGATCTGAAGGAAATAGGCAAGTCGAAGTGGTTTATACAAACAGGCAATAGATTAAGGGATGAACAAATACACCATTGACTTTTAACTTTTTAATTTATTTTTAATTTATTTTTAGTTTCTTTTCTAAAAAAGTGGAAACCAAATAGGAAGAGGAATAAAGAGGTTTCATGGGAGCAAGCTATTCTTCGGTCTTGAAAAATCAGTAGCAAAATTTGGTTCATAATTAAGCTGTTGCATGTACTCGTACGAGCACGGGAAGGACTTCAAGGGTATGTTACTCGTACGATATTCTCATTGGCACAGCCGCTACAAATCCTGAATCGAAAGCAGAGCGGCATGGCGCATTCCTGAAACGTTAGTTCATCATTGCTCAGAAGAATGCCTTTTATCCTTCAAGCTTTCACTTCAGTAATCAAGCCAGGGGATGGCACAACAAGCATGGCACTGAGCTTGAATGCGATTGAATGAAAAGGCAGCACAAAAAAAGAAACAAATCACGAACAAGCACGACAACAACAATTATCGATTGACGCGTAAAGGAAATTCCTTTTGATTGGAGCGGGAAATGGATGGGAAGTATCGATTGAGTCACATGCTCGAATCGATACCGAGCAGACGCGTTTTGTTGCTGCCTATAAAAGTGCAAAGCTCTCTTAGTACTCATTGCTTTTCAAATGAGGACATTTCTTATTAGATCTTCCACTCTTATGAGAGAATTCTGAACTAATCCCAGGAAAGCTATCAAGCTCTGCAATCGTGCAGCAGACGCGCGTTTTCTTCTTGAATGCGGATTAATTCCGCTGCTCAGAGACGCATGTGATTCGATATGTTGCCGGAGGCATCTTTTCTGCCGTCCTTTTTTTCGAATGTGCCCATAAAACTTTGGCGGTCGCGTTTCATTCCGGCAGATGTATTGAATTTCATTTTAGCCAGTTGTAATTAGCAAAGTAGGAAGCCCATGAATAATTCAGAGACCACGACGATGTGATGAGAGAAGCTTCGTCGATTGAAGCCAGCCGGCAGAGTTCGATGAAAAGGGAACGGAATTTAAACTATTGCGAAATTGACTATTTAATTAGCTGTCCGACGGCTTTATGAGGCAAAGATGAAAAAAGCTGAGCGATTGTTGATTATTTGAATATTGGAACAGACGATTTCCAGTGGAATTTGTTCATATATGGACGTTGCCGGCTTAACTGGGGGCCGATTATGACGGCGAATTGAGTGGGCGATTGGACAAAACTGCATATGATCGGAAAGTTAGTCAGCCCAAACGATTTTCGTGATCAGGTTGAAAAAGGCGAGGATTTGGGTAGGAACCCCTGACGATGTACCGAAAGTGCACAAAGATTACGGTAATCCATTATCACGGTAAAAAATGTCACCGGCCCTAGAACGAATCGAGCTCGGTTGGAGGATATGATCGATCCACTGTGGTAGGAGTACTACCTTCAAAAGGACCATGAAAGGAGACTCTCTCTACCCTTGAATGCCTCAGTAAAGAAATTGGCGACATTTATTATATGATATTATGCATATTATAGAGGGAATAAGGTGACTGCCACCCCCGTAGCACGTAGGCCAGCGATTAGGGTAATGCGCGAGGCGATCAGTGAAACGTCCTCTGGCGCTGAGGCGACCGGCGGATGGATAAGGAGGAGACGAGGGCCGAAAGGAGAAGGACATCGAGGAGGAGGAGTGACGAGAAAGGCTCGCCGATAGAGGCAGCCGACGGTCATGGACGTCCACACATAACTCGACATAATCAATTTAGGTTCACGCAATGCAATTATGGAAACAGAGACGATAATGTCCAACACCACAAGAGAATCAGAGCAACTCAGGAATTCATGGCTTTCCCAAGCGCTTGCTGGACCGAAGAAAAGCCGCGAATTCCATGGGACTTTTGAAAAGTACTGGGGATGAGTGGAACATAACAAAACTAGCCTGAACAACAATGCCCACTCGTGTGAAGAGTGATGTCGGCTGGGTTTCAAAATTAGTTCTAAAGCGGTCTGATGACTCATCGAGATCCTCATTACTGTGGGCGTAATTAGCATACAGTAACTGAGCTCGTTAGAAATACGGTAGCTTGGAAATGCGAATAAACATGAACTGACTATACGCGAGAATCAGCTGTGTTTGCTTTGAAAAATTGACTTTTGAACTAATACTCTTTTATGTACTTATATTTTTCGAATATATGCTCTCAAGTGGCTACCGTAATAAGTGAGAATCACAACTGGGCTGATGTCAGGCTTATTGACTTGATATTGGAAAAAAGGGAGAGCAAAGCATTCTCCCTAGAACAAAGAGATGAGAGCTGGATTCGTGAAAACTGGCGGTGGTGAGGGGGTGGAGCGTTTCGGTTGTTTTCTCGAGAGTTCTCTTGGCATGAATGCGGAATGAGATGGTTTGTGCAGAGCGCTTTGAAGCCTCATCTAATTCGAATGGGGTTCTGTTAAACTGGTTCAGAAAGAAGAATGGAAGGATCGATGGGGTACCCTGGTGTGCGTTGAGCGGCTTAATTCAAGGTCTCCATCGACTTAGAGCCAGACAGGTGCAAGATATTGCTACCAATATATTTTCTATTTCCTAATTGGAGTACCCGAAAAGCACTATTCTGAATTGACAGCGTTCCAGCTCTGTCCTTTAGCGATTAGGTAGACGAATACGGGAGTTTTTCCAAGAAATTTGTTTCCATGAGAGGGACATCTGTCTAATTAGGTGCTATTGAACTTAGAAGAACCTCACCCTTCTTATTTATTGAATGAAGTGAAACGAACGGTATCTCGCTCCGCTCTTTGGATGTTTGAGCTAAAGAACTCAAACCACACCCATTGTAGTTTCAAAAATACGCATAATGACGCTGAACTAAGTCTCGAGATGAGCCTCTCCATAAGCTGTCGCCGACGGTTGGATTCATTTTGGTTGATTTTTTCCTAGTCCTATAGGATAGCCGAATGGCAGTAAGCACTGTTCTTCCCCATCAGAACACAAAATAGTGAATATTGCCCCTACAGGATTCACCCAATCGGATAGGTAAAGATCCAGCCCTAGTCAGTTTCAAAGTTCTTCTTGGCTTGCATAAAGATTTTCAAGAATAATTCGGATTGCATGGCTCACCTTGGAATTCTTGAAATGACCAATTGCCCCTTTTTTTAATGGATGGCAGTAGACTTCGCAATCGAAGGGCAGCAAATAGCCATTTGATTTAGCCGGATTAATTATGACTTAGAATAGCAGCCATTCTATTTCCACATTAAGTGCAGCAATCACGATTGCAGGAGGGCGGAGCGGTTTTGATGACGTCATTGAACCTTGTTAGTGGAAAGAGGTGGTACCAACCAAAATCGTAGCGCGCATAGGAGTTTGGTCCACCAATGAAGTTCAGGTGAGGTCATCGTAACCGCACCGCATTCCAGCCATCATAATCGCTGACTTAGCAACCTCAGTAGATAAATGAAGAACTCTAAAGTGCGTCAATTCGTTCCCCCCCCCACCCTCCTCTTCCGAAAATTGTACCAATTGCTGCTTAATGTTGCTCTGTTCTTGATGTTGCTTCTTTATTCGGTCGACGTTTCGAACAGCTCTTCGTCTTCAGGACCTCTGCTGTTCTATCAACACCACGTGCTTACTCAATTCCTTGAACAGATGCGGAAAAAAGAGATCATTGACTTATCAGTTACCCTTAACTCATCAACACTTTTTACTCCATAGAGTTCAAAGATGACTAGTTGGTCGAAATTCTTTAGGAGGGATTGCAGAGGTAAAGAGGCTGTTGACGTAGGTAAATAGCAAGGTCCACAACAACCAACACCTCCTCAGCCATCAACACGCCAACCGGCTATAATTATTCTGAAAAATTTCGGCTCAGAGCAACAGCTCGTGTATCGAGTTACGAGGAGGAGACACTTCATGCAGCACTTTGTTGGCTTGACGGCGATTGTGCGATGAAATGCGACCGGAATGGACCGCCGTAAGCCCCCAGCACAGACCTCACACGGCTTTGCTGCGACAGACGGCGAGAGAGTGAGAGGCAACGCGATCGCCTTACGCAAGCAATCATAATTAAATTCAGATTTACGACCTAATAACACCTGTCCAATCAACATTTATGGGTCTCTATCACACAATGACCACAAGAAATGGCATCTTGAGCTGTGTTCAAAGTGCTCATTGCTTTTGCAGTACTTGCAAAGGTCACTCGTCTATTTCTTCTCCGCAAGGCAGCCTCCATAAAAGCCTAATTATGCTCCCATTACCATGAATTTCGCTTGAATTAGAAATGGGAAATTACCGAACGCGTAGATAGAGGCAACTAGGCGAGATAGTGCGGCTTCTGTGAGCCTGCACACGGCCAAAATCCATAATTACAGCAATATTTTCAAAAAATTAAGGTGGCTGTGTTATGAAAAACATAGTGAGTCAAGATACTGTGAAACAGTTCCTGCCGTAAACTCTAGCCAAGTTAGGAATAACTAACTGTTGCCTTCAAACATAAAGCCATAGGAGGTCTGTGGAACAGTGCTCAGAGCTTTGAAGACCGGCATTATGTTCCATCCCTCTATGCATTGAACTTTAGGAAAGCATATGAGCAAATAAGGCTGTAGCGGCTTTATTTCGTGATTCAAAATGAAATATAAGATGAAGTATCCAACTGGATCGAGCTTCGTTGCCCTGCATGTGGTTGGACTCCAAGTTTCGCATAGTTATGCCCCGCTTTCAAGCTTTTGCTTTCACAAAATCGGCGCAGTCAAAAAACAGAACTTATTTTCTATCGTTCTGATTCCGAAGGGGTGCTTTTTTTTTACTTGGATGTGCAATGAATCTTGGAAAAAAAGTTGAAAAGTTGATTGATGTTTTCAATACCTGGAGGAATACGTCCATATACCGAGCAGATCTATAAACCATAAACCATCTTGCTTTGTTCTCCGAATGCAATATTCATTCAGATGGTGGCGAAATATCGTATGCTTTTATTATTTAAACTGAAAAGGCTTGAAGTTTAAGGTGTGCATGTTATTTATATTTATTACATGAGGTGTCTCAGCAAAGGTTTTAGCAGAGCTCACGAAGATCAAAACATAAAAGCAGGTGAACGCAGGTCGAGTTGGATGTGCACGTGGGGCCTGATCTGATTCTTCCAGGATTGTGCAACTACAAAAGGGCAAGGGAAGCATGGCGTGAAATCTCGTATAGATCCTTAATGTAAGCCCGAGGTGAGCACTCTAGCAAATGAGAAATCCAAGCGGAAATGCGGATAGAAGTAGGTGAACGAAATATCGAAGAGCTTTGGGAGGGAATCTTGTGAGGATCTCAAAAAAGATGAGCAAGTGACGTGTAGATAGGCAACAGGGAAAGGGCTGTACAACGTCTGCATTAGCCTTCCGGTATGAGGCACTTTTTTGGTCAAAGGTTAGGAAATAATCTCCTTTCTCAGAATCTATAATGTCGGAGCACATCATCGAAACTATTCATCAAAGAAAAGAAACGGTGTTACCATGAGAAAGGGCAGGAGAAGGAAGGTGCAAAACAACCTAACTCATTGCGGACCGCGTGCTGCACCATGTACAGCACGCCATCACGCGTAAAAGTATGTATGGTAATGTTGACTTGTTCAGCAGTTTATTGAGTTGCAAAATCATCAGTAAGCTCTCAGACATAGAATATATCACCTTTTGCACAGTAATTCTAGTTTTGATAGATTGGTTACTTAAAAAAAAGTTGACAAAAACCCAAGGACATTGCAGACATAACGGCGGCCCGTAACGGTTTGAAAGAGTACAGTGTGCGCTAGGAATGAGGGAGTGATGGTGTCAAACAATCAGGGTATAAATGCATTGAAAAGGGGATGACAACAGCTTTTTGTGGTGCGATCTGAGGTTGATATTCCGGAAGGAAATCTCGCAAAAGTTTTTATACATTACTTAGCATTACCTCACCTTGCTTTTTCCCTGTCATAGTAGTCCATACTCCAACAAGTGAGCAGCTAGAAGAGGTGAGCCTCTCCTCTCACGTGCTTCATCGCACGTCAATCTCACAAGCCTTTTAGCTATTCGCCACTTTCCCGGGACCAACCCGCCCCCATCACCCACCTAATAGTTGGTCAGTTGTTATAAGTTCTATTTCCAATGATTGTTTCCATTTAGTGTAACTGTTGAGTCACGATGTGATTGTGTTTGTTTTGTATTTCTAGACCTGAGGAAGGGCTTAAGAGCCCGAAACGTCGTCACATAAAAGATTTTGAAGAGTTTGCGGATATTCATACCCTCGTACACGAAACAGCCCCATGTCTTTCCTGTTCACTTGATGATACCTACAGTAGCGGTCAACAGTGTTCGCTCGAGACGATTTCAGTGCAATTATTTTTCCTTCGCTCTCCCGATCGCCTTCCCTCCTTTCTACTTAGATCTGGCACTAACGCTATAAATGATGTTTCAGAGTGAGTTTTTATTTACTATCCTCTACACTGACAAGCCCTAGCAGAAAGCTTCTCTCATTTGCTGGAGAAGTTCAAAAGACAAAAACTTTCGAAGTCATTATTAATTTTTCTGGCAAAAAACGAGAAGCACGGAAAATCGTTTCGGCGAACACTTTGACCGCTACTGCATATCCTAGCCATTGTCGGTTTCCAGAAGGTACTGGTAGGTAAGTGACTGTTGGAGGAATCTGAAGCCTGCTTGAAGCCGCTGCCCGAACCAGTTTTCCTTGATATTCACTTCCTTTAGCATTCATTCACTCCAGTTCTGGATCGTCACCCTGTACAAATACTTTCCAATTGGCCCAAAAACTCCAAAATTCTAAAAAAAACATAGGAGTTTGCTTAGTGCTATTTTGTGGGAAAAGTTCCTAAATATATTTCCCTGAAGCTAATCTCGGATGGCATTTTGCCGGCATCGCACTTCTCCATTTTTTCATTACCTTGCCTTTTTTTCATATTATAATACTTACCTCATTCACATGCCAAAATTGTGTTACCTCCGTGTGGCGAACCTAACCCCGCATGGCTCTGAGAACCTAAAACGCGCACAAGTAGTAGCTCACAGAGAGGAAATCATGCGTAGGAGCGCAAATACCGGTGTTGTGAGGATTAGTTTATGTATATAGATTCCTTGAAAGAATGAAGGAGTATCTCTCGAAGAACGAAAATAATGAGCCACTGAATGACACTAACGAAACTGTGTTCAACGCTCGGTAAGCCTTCAGCCATAAATTAGGAAAAATGTATGACTGGCGCAATTTAGAACTTCCAGATAAAGGATAACGATCTTAGCATTACTCGGCAGAGTCAAAGTTTACCTTGCATTAGGTCCAGGGCCTATTAGTAACAGCACCGTTCTCCCTCCCTTTAGAGGCTTTCGGAAATTCGATACCCTCATGACGTGGTATTTCAATCTTGGCTTATGTATAGGGTTTCAAACACTGAATCATAATGAGAGGAGAGCGAGAGCAGCTGATCTCACAGATTCCCATATGTGTTACCGTATTGGTCGGCCAATGTAAAAGGGACTATTAAAGCTACCCCACTGGAAAGAACAGCACAGGGTTAGACCACGTACCCCTTAAAACAGTATGAGAAAAGCTTACGAGCATGGCTAGGCTTGGCAAGATATTCAGCTAGAACTCGTTGCCTTGATTTCTTCAGCATTCATTCGCCCACACCCGTCCAACGTCGTAATCGGTTGAAGAAGACGGTGAGGAAGGAAGGGAGGGAGTGAGGGAGGCAAGCCTTGTTGGATCCGAGTTCCAAAGAGGATTGCAGACTCTCACAAAGGCACTCTACGAAATGCCCGTGGTCAGATTAATTCGGCAGCCTTGCGGGCTTTATGAGCTTCAGCATCAAAGAACCGCAGACTCCGCTCAGAGATAGAGCGGTTTGAGAATGTTGTGATGCTACATAAATTAAATAGGAACAACGCATTTGATTATAAAAAAGCAAAACCTAAAATTGGCCACAGAAAACTCTAGAAAAGGAGTCACCCCAGAACCTTTGGCCCTTCCACTTGGACATATGCATTCCGCAAAAAAATTTTCGGGGCAGGTGAGTCCACTGAAGGCGGAGCAGTCTACTGCAAGGGAGTCGCTACCATAGAAATAATGCGGGGATTTGAAATTGCCGAAGCTAGCCCAATTTTTGAGTTTGTTTGCTTGTTCCTAGAGCTACATATTGCCGATGCAATACTAATTGGTTGGGCACCTCAATTTCACGTTCCACTGTAAGCACGGAGCCTAGGAGAGGAGGAAACTCAAGAACCTGAATCTGCTTACGCACTAGCTAGTTTCTTCCTCCAAGGCTTAGTCCGGAGAAAGCCTGAACTTAATCCGTGAC
>MU892379.1:0-29760 GCA_036418205.1 Ostertagia ostertagi
GGTTGTAATCGAAGTCTCAGCTGCTTTGTCGAAAGATTTCGCAACCATTTATGGGATGTCTACAAGAAAAACGACCCCACATACAATTTCTTCATCACAAATCATCTGGCGCCTCAAACTTGGTAAACGTTGAATGGTATTACTTCTTTTCTCAGTGCCTCTCTGCAGTTTCGCAATGTTCCAGGTACTGCAACTTCAAGGAGCACATACGAAAATATATATTGATAAAATACGATCGCACTTCACTTGGTATTCACAAAATGGCCAGCGAAATGGAAAAAGTTTTGAGCTATTCCGGAGTTCCTCGGCATGAACGAGACGAGATCACTGAGGCCATCTTGGGTATAATATGCTACTGACTTGTTTCTTAAGTCCTCTCGTACTGTTAAGCAAACTGGGCGACATTTTTTGCATCGTATCGACGTTGAAGACCATTAGCGAATCATAGGGGCAAACGCCTTTCTATTTGTAGGCGCAGTGTCATCCAATTTCTATTTGTAGGCGCAGTGTCATCCAATTCTGTGGAGAGTTCCTGGATTATCTCAATTTATTCTTGTTGCCGTTCGTCTCACCCTTTCTCATGACAGAAGACCAAGCAGATCTTGAATAGAAGTGGTGTAGAATGCATAACTGTCGCTTTCCTGTAGTGATTTTGAGAGCGGTGTATATCCGTTATTTGCCCTTACGCAGCACGAAGAAGCAGTTTTTCGGAGATGCTGATAAAGCGTGATGTTATGCCGTATATTCTGAGAATTGCCCGTAGTTAATGCTCGGAAAGTTTCGGACGATTTCGACCCTTTAATTCGAAAGTGCATATCTCGATCCAAACAAGGCATTTTTGGTCGGAATAAAAACTATCACAATCCCAATGACTTTGCCCAAGAGATGAGCGTTTAAAAGGTCAGGATGTTGAAAGTGTTAGGGTTCTGTAGCAAAGAACTTGGCGAACGTCGTTTCATCGTCATGTTGAGTTTCAACGTTTGATCTTTTGAAAAGACTGTCCAGATGGCTGGAGAAGTAGCAGTTGGTAGGCAAGTGGTGTACTGTGCAAGGAGTTTGCAGTTTAGTTTTCCTAGATCATTCGACTTGTGCACGGCTGAAAGTGCCAGGAGTTGCCGCGCATCTGCTGTGAAAAGAGACGGCGGCACCCATTTACGACCTCTTTGAAATGTCCTCTGGCAGCCTGTAAGTATTTGGAAGCGCGGCGGGACCTCAGTCGGCGGCCTAATAAGACATGCTGTTGTTCCATGCAGAGTTGGGGTTGAGCAAAACCTCAGGTAAAGGCACCGATACGACGTGATGGAAGGGTGGTGATAAGGTACAGGGAATGATGACTGAGCTGCGGAGGGACCTGGATTGGGAAGGAAAGTAAGAGAAATCCCGAAAACGCCAAAGTTAGGGCGTTAACTTATAGTGACGTCGGATGTGGTGCGATGGAAAGACAGGGTGATCAAAGGAGAACAAACCACACGCGAGGAACCCTCCAAAAGAGCATGCTGATATATAAGGGGATCAGACAGTGATAGGGTGGGAAGCGTTGCAGGAGGGTTCGATTGGCTTGCAGATTTCGCTAAAGGATGAGCGGGTCTAATCGCGCAATTTAGGAGACGAAGCTGGCACGATGTATGAAGTTACGGTCCCCACAATTTCCCTCGCGGTATCCTTCCTAGTCGGGCCAATCACGGGGTCCGCCTTCAATCGTTTACAGTCTCTAATAACCGACCATCATCCCAATCTTCTTCGAAGCTTGCATCATCGCGAGAAAGACGTGCTGAATCACAACTGCACAGCGAATTTTTCACGGGACCAAATGCTCAGTTGATCACGAGACTTGCTTCCGCACATTTCCGATTAGACTTGGGGGGGGGGACTCGTGCAAAAATCTTAAGTGAGTTCCTGAAGAGGCGGGAACTTTCCGAAACCCATTGTACAGGGGGGCCAAAAAAAAAGACATTTTGCCCAGCACTTCGGCCTTTTTTTCTTCGCAGAGATTGCCGTCGTTGACGGAAGTTCCTCAGCAAAATATTCCCTAAATGTCCCTCTATAAGTACACGCAGGCCCTCCTTCACTACCCTCACCGTCTTCAGAATATGACGTCATCTGTCACCGTCGTCGAGCTCAGGGAGGCCTACAGTAACTGCTTCAGCCTGAAGCTCTTACATAATTTCTTGGATCGATTCAACGTGGGATAGTTTCCTAGGGACATTAGCTCTAACTATGCAAACCCCCTCGGAACCCGCCCTTCGGAACCCGTCGTAACGGTACACGATCAGTCGAGAACCCCATTGAGCTCGACCAGAGCACCATGTTTCCGGGGCAAATTTTCTGATGCCGTCCACGTAGATGGCCACTATGAAGATTTTCTTATGAAATGAAATGCGCTCTTCAATTCTAAGTTGGGAGCACACGCTTTGAGTTGAGCAAAGTGTGATTAAATCCATCTGAGAAGTCTGGAGACAAAATGTCTTTTTTTATTGGCCCCCCTGTATATACAGGGGGGGCCAAAAAAAAGACATTTTGCCCATGTCGCACTTCGGCCCTTTTTTCTTCGCAGAGATTGCCGTCGTTGACGGGAGTTCCTCAGCAGAGTATTCCCTAAATGTCCCTCTATAAGTACACGCAGGCCCTCCTTCACTGCCCTCACCGTCTTCAGAATATGACGTCATCTGTCACCGTCGTCAAGCTCAAGGAGGCCTACCGTAACTGCTTCAGCCTGAAGCTCTTACATAATTTCGTGAATCGATTTAATGTTGGATAGTTTTCTAGAGGCATTAGCTCCCACTATGCAAATCCCCTCGGAACTAGCTTTCCAGTAAAGGTCGTTATGGTACACGATCCTTCGAAGACCCCATTGAGCTCGACCAGTGCACCATGTTTCCAGGGCAAATTCTTCTGATGCCGTCCACGTAGGTGGCCACTATGAAGATTTTCTTATAGAATGGAATGCGCTCTTCAATAATAAAGTTGGAACCATTCGGTCTGAATTGAGCAAAGTGTGCTTAAATCCATCTGGAAGTGGAGACAAAATGTCTTTTTTTATTGGCCCCCCCTGTATATACAGGGATGGCCAAAAAGGAGACACTTCACTCCACATTCAAAACGAAATTATTTACGCGTTGCAAGCCAGATCAAATGAACCCATCTGAATATTGAAGAGCACAGTATTAGTTGCTTCTCTTCGAGCTTCCGAGATTGATACAGAACTTTATTTCGGCTTACGTTTCGGCGCACTCGCCTTCTTCGGAGCCTGCAAATCGAAGCATATTCTTGAAACAATTCATCCAACCGTCATTTCGGATTACAAGAAGAAGAACTAAGGGATAGAAAGCCATGAACAGTGACAAAAACCCGCTAACCTTTACAAAAGCCGAGAGCTGGAAGGCACCCTTTGCTTAAAGACCGTGCGGGGTTGCTTTTATACGTGTTTTCGCACATTAAGGGTCGGGTCATATAGCTTAAGGGAACCCCCCAAGGTGAGATTTGAATTTTAAGGGTCAGATTATAGCATTTGATGGACCCCCCAGGATTGATCACGTAGATCAATACCCCTAGAACCCGCGAAAATGATGGTACCTGCTGGGATCCCTTTCGTCGCAAATCGATTTTGAGTGAAAGCCCGAAGTCCCCGGCTCAGGCGCCACGCGGCGGCATTGAGAAAAACCCACAGAGGGTCCGAAAAGGGTGGCGAAAGCTCGAGCCTAGTAATCGCCATGCACTCGTCCTTCCTGTTGATCTTTGGGTCCTTTGCTGCAATCCACATGGCTTCAAGGGTTCTGCGGGCAGATATCTCCTGTTCGCATGCCAAGATCGTAACCTTCACTACCATGTTGGCATTTTCGTGATACTGCACCTTGTGGTCACCTAGAGGGGTGGAACTTTTGGCCTTTTTGAGCCCGTCTAGGTATTCCTTGATCCTTACGCAGAGCGGTCTGCCTGTTCGTTGAAGAGCACGTTATAATCTATCAACAAGCTACACAACAGCCTTCTACACCGACGACATCAGAAGATTTTCCCACGGAAGCATTGTGCGCGGTACGATCTCAACGAGGTCGTTGAGATACCATAGACGTTACGAAACGCAGGTCAAAAGCGGTTTTGCACATTCACAGCTAATGTCTCTGGGAAGCTATTCAACAGTTAATCATTGAAGAAATTATGTAGCAGCTTCAGGCCGGAGCGATTACGGTAAGCCTCGTTGAGCTCGACGGTGACGGCAGATGACGTCATATTCTGAAGACGGCGGGGCAGTGAAGGAGGGCCTGCTTCTGTTTACGGGGGAACACCTAAGGAATATTCTGCCGTAAAACTTTCATTAACATCGGCTCCCTGTGCGACGAAAAGTTCGATGATGTGCGCCATGGGCTAAGTGTCTCTTTTTTGGCCACCCCTGTATTTGTCGTTTCTTTAGCAACAACAAATTTATACGGCGGAAGGGTTGCTGCCACGGTGACAATCCTCCGTTTTCATCTTGGTTCGAGACCGGGTACAACGGAATATATTATTTTATGCATCCGCTATTTTGCAAAACGTCATTTTCTTAGCCCTGTGAGTTGACTACATAGTCCCTTTATTTGTGACGGCAACGTTCCAAAATACCCAAATAATTATCCAAATTTGAGGAGATCTACATTTCATGTACACACAACAGAGCAAATCAAAAAGTATGACGAGCCAAGCACAACAAGTGTTTAGGCTAATACAATTTTGTATCTTCTTTTACAAAAAAGTTTATCAGTTGCTTGAAACCTTATTTGCTTTGTACCGTGTACCTTATTGTTGTTGACTCCACCCTCTTCGGCTCCAGACCCTCCCCCCTTGAGATTTAGAGTTCTGCCGTGATAAAAACATTGCGTGTTCCGCAAAAAGATCCTCTCACCACTTTTCTTCAATAGCAGAGGGATGGTGCGATAGCAAGACCAATTCTTAAAAACTTTAGAAAATCATTAACTGTTCACATTTTGAAGATAACAATTCGACTTTGATTTTAGTTGGTAAGTCGCACCACACCACATATTCCACCACACATCGACATCGTGCAGAGCAGGAGTTGTACTCGAATAAAACCCTTCTGAATATCGTGATGGAGATTTATTACTACGACTTCATAGTGTTTGGATTCGCGTTGCCGTCTTCATCTTACCATTAGTCGTCAATTTAATTCTTTTATTTTAAGTATAGGCTTCGTTAACAGAGGTGCAAATGATATATGATGATAAAATGATTTCTTCTCTTGTATGATAAAGTCATTTCTTCTCTATTTCAAAATCAACTGTCATGCGAAGCATTAGTAGAAGTAGTGTTGACTTCCAAAAACCGCTACGGTTTCAGCTGCTGAGGCGTGTGGCGGAAATCAAGTAGCTCTTGCGATGCAACCTCGATAATCTTTAATAGGTTTGTCCTTGAAAAGTGTCAAAATGTTCACAGCTAAAGGCTATGAAGACAAACGAATTTATCAGACCATAATTCTATTATTAAAGGAAGTAGGTACGGAAAGGAATTTTCACATCTGCGGAGAACCTGCTCCCCACAGAGCAATTAGCAGGCCGCCAAGGAAGCGATGTGTGGCGCTTCCACTGCGAACAGTGCTGTGGTTGCTGAGCAGGACCATTGCGCCCTTCCGCCCCATGCGCCGCCCCGCCCACTGGTTTTGTTGATGATCTGGATGGACTGATTGCTGTTGGCTTTTCATTTTGGATGATCTTTTCCCATCTAGCGGCTGTATCTTCCAACTTGCCCACGTATGCCTTATCAATCAAACACTATGCTTGTTGGCATGATGGCGGCTATCGGGGTTAACACGTCCGAACAACGTCGTTCTTTACCGTCGCTCATCCATGGTCGAAAATGAAAGGGCAATCAAAGGGGTACTATTTTGCTTATTTTTGACGGATTTCTTTGCTTTTTTCGCCACTGATGTACTATTGAGGACCCCCTCGTCCCCTCCAAACCACATTTAAACCCGTAATAACAAAAGTCGTAAGCGCTGCCTTTCATTTAGTAAATAGTGTTGCGGTCATGTCTATTGAATGTGGGTCACAATGGCTCCAAGAGCGACAAGCGCAGAGGAGTTAGATACTCTCTTCGCTACCCTCTCCTTCGTACTTCATATCATTCGCTGGATAGTGTCTTAATTGTCCTCAAACTCTCTTCCATATACAAGGATTCCAGTGGTCTTTCTATTGTAGGTATTGTCTCCAGTTCCTAACTCTTTGTACACCGTCCCTTTGCCTAGCTGCAGCACCCTATTACAAGGAACAGTTTTCAAGTATCGTGCTCGGAGCAGGCCGATGATGCCAAACTGTCTGTTTACGTTTTTTAATTGACAACAAAAACACTATGTACAGAGCAGTTGGAAAAAGTCCGATAGTGATGCATCCGCAAATAACCATCGATCACACTGTAAGTTGGTCCGAGCAATAAGAACTACCGTTTTCGGAAAAAGAGAAGAGCGTGGAGTGCAGGCCACACACCACAAGTGACAACGGCCAGGAAAAGCGGCAATTGACCACTGATAGGGAGATTAATTTGTATTCCAGTCTAGTTGTATAACTTTGTTGCCTACGCTGCGACTTCCTGCTTCGTCTATAAAGGTGATCTTATTTTGTAACTAGCATTAACATGTTTTCAGGCGTTCAACTTCGTTGCTACCATTGTCATGGCGCGTTTCATGAATTTTAAACGCTGTGTCAAGTGTCCCTCACTTTTAGCTTTTTGAAGTGACCCTCTGCCACAACAAGCAGTGCCTTTGATGTGCTATTATTGCTGCTGGGTACTCTTCGAAAAGGTTTCATGTTATGTAATGCTTAGGTATGTAAACACAATATGTGGTCTTTGGCGAATTATTCGCACGAATGCAATTACTAATTTTTTGTTCTCTATGGCCTATTTCCTACTTTCGCCATAAGATTCCCTTTCTAGTTATCATATTAATGTGCCAAAAATTTTTTCACATACAGTCCATATCCGACTGGTTGAGGGGGCGGTCCCACGGACGTACCAGCGCTGCGGCCGCGACAACGCGGTGATGGGAAGGTTGCCGTATCCCAGTGATTGAGTGGTGTCTGAGCAATCCGTCCTGCCGTCTGCATTCCTCCCGACTCCTATTCTTAGCAGGGCGACGTAGCATCCATCTGCGTCTCGGCGAACTGTTTCGTCCGTGCTCTCCGGCCACGTCGATTAGTCAAAATGTGTTTCAGTGTTTTGAGTGAATCGGCTAATCATCGGTCATTATATACACTGCGTTTCATAAATATAGGTCCACCCTAATTTTTGCTATTCCAAAGTTGCTGTGCATTTTTGGAAAATGCCGCTATTACCAATAGTTTCCCCATAACGAAAAACCTTGATACTTGATTTTTGGAGAAATCTCGATTCAGAATATTAAAATATCTTCCTTTAGAACGTATTTTCACCGTTTCGCAAATATGACTACACATCACTTGTCGAGAGATTTTATTATAACAAAAAAACGTCACGAATTTTCAATAATGGGATGGTCCCCATTAATCATAAGGAACACAATAATACGTTTTTGAAATGCTGGTAACCAAATTAGCTATTACATTAGGATCGAAATTTGTCTGTGCGCTGATGATCGACGTTTTCGGCTCTTCGGCTGTTCCATTTTGCTTTACTTTGCTGTGGAACTTTATAACAATTAAGGCCCAATGATTCTCTATTGGAATCTGATTCAGATAACATGGTGGCCACCAGATAACTGCCACATTTTTTCCTGCAATTCCATCTGGCGTGGAAGGACCGGCATGGACAGCCGCGTTATCGTGCGTAAAAATCAAGGTTCGAGGGGACTGTTGTCGAAAAAATGGTAAAAGTCGCTTCAAAAGAACTTCACGATACCCTATGGAATCCTTGTGAAAGGAAACAAATACGAGCTCTAGCCGCTCAGTCGTTCAAAGGTGCCTCAAACCATAAGGGATTCTCCGCCAAAATTACCTTACATTCAAAACCATCTGCGATTTCCACGGAACCCTCCTGTACCCTCTTTTTCTATCAGATCCACCTAGAATAAACTTTTTCACGTCGATCTCAGATCACCTGTAGCACGAAACAAGGAGCTAGAGTCCAAGATCGCGAAGGGTCTGAACAGCCAAACCTTCGTTCATAAAGTTGCGCTTTCCACGGAGAAATGGAGACGTGCGATCTTGTAGCGCTCAAATAATCTTGGAACGCGCTTCTTCATCAATCCGCTGAGGATGTTATTGCTCTGCTGGCTTATTCACCACACGGTGGTTTTGCTCGTGGAAGGCCGCATTTCAGCATGGACATTGTTGGGACTCCTCGTACAATTCGACAGAAGACGCCCAATTCTCTCTTAAATCTTGAAGAAACGCAGTCTTTATTTACCTAAGCTACTCTTCTCTCCGCACTGACCAGGATTTTGCACATAGTCGCTTATGCAGTATGAGCCGGCCGACATGGGAGGAAATTCTGCTCCTCAGCCATCCCACTTCAGTAAGTGCTCTGGCTTGAGCTTGTTACTGGGAAGAGAGGCGAGTAACACGAGGTATGGTAAACTCGATGTCGACTGAGCTCACATATTTCCCCGCTTCCCTGATTCCCTTCACGGATCGTGAGAAATGGAAACTTTTTATGAGTGGCCCGATATTCATGAAACGGTGAAAATTCGTTCTGAAAAAGTTAATTGGGTTACTTGAGGGGGGAACTTTGTCAGAAAAACACTATGAAGGTTTTCCGTGATGAGGAATCTAACGGTGATAGCAGCATTTTCAAAAAATGCACAGCAACTTTGGGGTAGCAAAAATTTAGGGTGGACCTATAATTATGAAACGCAGTGTATTTTCAACTGCGCGCTTCTTTTCTACAGGTAAGTAAGTTTCAAATATGTAATCTGCTTCTGCATAATTTTTGATTGATTTTATGTCAACCATTTCCTCATCAGCAGCAATTATGCTTGTTTTTTTTTTTAATCGAACGAATTCAATTAAATCAATAAGAAAAAACAAAAAACAAAATAAGATAATTGTCTAGTAATGCGGCAATGAATTGACATACATGCAGAAGCAAATTAGCATGTTTAAAACTTTACTTACCTGTGAAAAAGAAGCGCGCAGTTGAGAATATTAACCGAAATTAGCCGGATTCAGCTCAAAACAGCTGATAAATTTCGATTGATCGACCGTGGCGAGAGCGCAGACGGAAAAGTGGCGAGAGCGCAGATGGAAAGGCTACGTCGTACTGCTAAGATAGTGTGCATGCGGAGGAATGCAGACGGCAGGACGGATTGCTCGCGTTGTCGCCGGCGCGCGCTGGTTGGGCCGTGGGACCGCCCTCAACCCGGTGGATATGGACTGTAGTTTCAAGTCGCAAATCGCAATGCTACGCTGTGTGAAGAGGTGACTTCATTTCTAACATTGAATTTATTTGTTAGCAGAGTGCCAATTTCGATAGCTTCTCAATTGTGTTGAGGCGAGCAAGTCTCAGACACTGCTAATGCAGAATTGTAAACGCAAAAAAAAATGTTTTTCTAAAGTAAAAAATCGAAAAGTGTTCTTCACAATGCTTCGCTATTTTGTTGTTGACATCATCGAGGCAGAAAGCGTGCGACCTCAGAGCGGCTGCAAGACTGATCGCGACAGTGCACGCTACGCAAGTGGTTTCAATCGGGATTATCCGTCCGATCACCGTAGCCATGAACTCCTATAAAAGAATCCCGAAGCTGTTAGAGTTACTACTGCCTCCAAGTCTTCTCCACCTTCCTCTCCCACCGTCGTCACCCAGACACCGACACTACTCCGACAGTCGGTTGTTAGATGTGTTTCTGTTTTAGAACTTTTATTTTCAGAGAGTGATCCGCAGTCTAGACAAAAGGAGTTCTTCAATTATTTTTTTACTCGGGTGAAACAAAGCTTATATCTCTATAATTTTTTAATTCCTTTTTGAAAAGAATATCTTTTCATCGTGACTCCAGAGCATACTTTTGTTCGAATGGAGTTTGTACACCGTTTAGGATTGTTTTGTTAGCTTTATCTGAGTGACTTCAACACATTGACGACAACGCGAGTTTTGGCTTTTTTGGCCACGTGGGACCGCGGCGATTTTGCGGGCGCGCTCGCCTCAGGTCGTTCAAGCAGATTTTGAGTGATAAATACACAACTAATGATCAATTCAAAACCAAATCAGTAAATTGTAATGAGCGCAACCTAACCAGGGGTACAGTAGTGGAATTTCGATCGAAAGACATGGAGTAGCAATGAAAAAGCGAAATTGGTAGCGAACGAGTGCCAATGACTTCAAAAGCTATTTTACTGGTTGACTGCGTCATCAAACACAGTATGTCTTGGAGGGTTCCCTCTTATTCTGAATACGATTAAGTCTTCACATTATAAAAAGAAAAAGTAAACGAAAAATTTATTGAAATGAAGATTTCGTATGGTTCAGAAATCCTCCTCTAAATTAAAGTATACGTGACCATTCTAAGGGCCACTATGTTTGTAGCTACGTCAAGGTCTCTTCCATGGAATGAATACAAGAAACTTCTAAAAGAATCAGGCGTGCGCGAAAAAAATGAGTGTAATGGGGGGGGGATATATATCCCGCACGGTCCGACATGGCCTGCAATGCGCGGGATATATATCCCCCGCGTTGTCGTCAATGTGTTAATGATTGCCTTGTGAATGTGCTGTCTGTTTTGGTTCCTTTTTGCAAACATATATGCTTCATTTCGCTTCGCATTTGTGACTATCGCTTTTTCGTTCGTCATTAATAAATTACTATTCACCTTATTACATATCAAAACTTTACCTTATCACATTGCACCAGTTCAGTCAATATTTTCTGACACCAATCACGCTTTTCATAGAGATCTTCGCTGGTTCTTTTCCATGAACAGATATGCTGTTTTCTTTTCGCCACTAATAATTTACCAGTAAAATAGTCAATCAAAAAATATAACTGCAATTCATACTTCGGTTCTAAGCCCTTCCACTACATCGTGTTCCACAGATTAATTTTTCAAGTTATCTGCTCAGGATTATCTCTGAGGTTTTGTCCGTAGATTCAAAACAAGTGCTACGCGCAACATTGAATGTTGAGTAATCTGTTGTGCTGTTCACGTCTTTACATGCGCTTTAGCTCGCTTAAATTCTAAACTGACTGCAGCCTACTGCTGTCCTATCAAAGCGGATGACGCGACCGAAAGAACTGGGAAAACGAGCCTATGAAAGGGTAAGTAGTTTTTGAAAAGTGATAGTGCATTGTATCCTTCTCTAGAGACCTGCTTTTCGGAACGTGAGGCCGGCTTCGTAGTTACGAATGGTGTGGTCATAAGAGAAAAGGGTCCGCAATTACTGTGCGAAGATATCTGGCCTGTTGAGTAAAGAAAAGCTTTTGAAGAGCACGACGCAAGGTCGTTCCGCAAACAGCTACGTAATGGCGCACGTCATGCAGGTTTCGGAATGATGAAGAAAGAGCAGGGAATTAAAACTCGAGGAACTAGTATATTCGACAAGGCTAGATCATAGTCGAAGGCGTTTGTGATACTGTGAGTTCGAGCCGTTACTTTATTAAAATGTTGTGAGCCGGTCGCTCAATGAGTCCAACAGTGAAGCGAAGGAAGCGCAGTCGAAGCCAGGGTCAAGCGTGCGTTGAGGAATCCTCGACATGTCACAGAGGGGGGGGGGTCGTATTGGCCCGCTGGGGAGAGATCGGGCCCGATTGATACAGTAGGATCATCGTCGGAGGACAAACATTAAGGATCGAATCGATACCAGGCCAGAGTATTTCCAATAACAATTGATTCCGTCCACACAAAATCTTCGTGATTTAGAGGTGTCCGCTTAGCAATTCTTAGTGACTTTAGTGTTTCATCACCACACAAGTCAAAGGATCCGAAATTCGCACGTTTTCTAGGGATATTTTATCTTTCAAGTAGGTCCTCAAATCCAACGAGATGTGAAGCACACGGCGCATCCCAGAGTGGGCCCAGTTGGTTGCGCGCGCTTCAGCTACGGCTATCTTGATAACGAATCTTAATTCAGGAAGAATCAAGAGGGTTCTGAAAGAGTTCATGTTAAATTACAGAGAGGAGTACACTATTCAACAAGAAACGCAGCCTTCAGCGTCAAATTCACAAGCATGTAACCTTTAAAGTTGAGACCCGCTAAACAATTTTACACTTTTTGCAGAGAGAAAAGCACGAGGATTTTGAATCTGCTCCTACTTCAGTATGTAATCGCTCCTGCAAGGAGCTATAGTCGTTGGGATAGTGCTAATGTAGCGAAAAAGTACCTTTCGGCGGTACTCGGGCAAAAATCCTCAACGTGGCCATTTTTTAAATAGTGAACGTATTTAGCAGTTTTAGTTGCCTAGAAAGAGCAAATCTTCTAGTTTATGATGACGTATTAACTTTCCAGATTGCATGAGTTTGAACGGAGTTATGGCTTTGGAAAGCGTAAAAACTCGCACTCATCACGAATTTTCCTCGTTAATTTTGCAAAAATCCTCAACGTGGCCATTTTTTGAGTACTGGACGTATGAAGCTGCTTTAGCGACCGTTTGATAGAGAAAATCTTCTAGTTTTGTATGACGTATCAACTTTTTGAATTTGACGGAAATGAAGCAAGTTATTGCTCCGGAAAGTGTAAAAACTCGTGCTCGTCTCGAATTTTCCTCGTTATTTGATCTAAATTTGTTATTTCTTATAACTTCCTGTAATTTCAGTACTGATTAGAAAAAGCTCTTCACAAAACTCCCAAATCAGCTTTCAGATTGAAAATTCGTTAACTTTGAAGAAAGTTATAATCATTTGAATATTTGTTCAAATTTCAATAGTAAATAAGCTGCTCCACGGTCAACGCCAAAGTCCAGTCAACACACAGCTGGCGAAGGCTTTTACAAGGCTTCCTTTGAGCGACGTATAGTCGGCGAACGGGACAAGCGATGGAGCGATTCGCGATCGCTCCACGCTTGAGGCCGTCGCGGACTATGAACGTCGCTTCCTTTGAGCGAAAGGGGGACGTGTAAATTGAGAACCATAATCTGTGTAGTACTAGAATTTGGTAAGTCTTGTGGAGGAAATAAACAAAGAAGAGGTGTTGTCATAGTACGCCATTTCTAGTGACTAGTTTGACGTTTTTTTGCTCCGTTTCTCGTTTGCTCGTTTGACAGGACTCGTCATTAATGATCATTCTTTGACTTTTTCACTTTTATACTTTTTAAACGAGTTTTTTTGTGGACGATGGGGGTAGCAGGGCTTTTTTATGAGCAGTTTTGGTGGAGAATTAAACAACTTTTTCATAGTTCGGCTTTTAAAGAGGGTTGTTTCATGGACTTCGGCCTTCGGAGGGGGGGGTCGTATTTCCGAATTTTCCTCGACGCCTCGCTTGACCCTGTCGAGAGAGGCGATGAATAACCGCAATGGGTGAACGCTGAAAGTGGCTGGTGCTAAAGGAAGGGAGAGATGTCACTATTCGAGATTTACCGCAGCAAATCTTGACTACCTACCCGAACTTTAGATTGTCAGAGAAACACTTTGTAGACGGTTGAAAGGTCTCGCCTTGTACAAGCCGCTCAAGAGACAGCGGTTTATTTTTGAACGCTCGTGCCTGTCTCTTAAACGATAAACGCATTTGATAAAAGCGAAGGAGCCAGAGAAAGGGGTCCTGCGTGGTCTATATGGATGAGACGTGGGTGTTTGAAGGTATGGTGAAGAGGAAGGGCTGGGTAGACACCAAGATGCCGCGTTATTCCCTCGGCTGGAAGGATATGGAACTATTCTTGCAGGAAGACTGCCGATGGGACCAGGGAAGCGCGGCGCTGTTATAACGGGATTATCGGAAAAAGCTGTTTACATGGCTGCACCACGTCCTCCTTAGCTTCAGTAGCGCGCAGTACGACTATCACGGCGAAATAGACCGGGTCATTTTAGTACTGGCTGAGGTCGTCTATCCCTTTATTAAAACACTTCGCAGCAGGACGAAATGTGACCTTGGCGTTCGATACTGTTCCAAACTACAATAGAGCGTTGCATAAGGTAAGAACAAATCAGAGGTGGCCAAGATTGTGATGACAAAGACATTCTTTCGTCAAAATCGCATAGCAGCGTGATAAGAAGAAGAGGTCCCATATAAGTTAGAGTGATCTCCGCTATCACCTTTACACAATATTTAGCTCACTCAATTCGTGGAACTCGGGGCCTTATGCTTCAACGAGACCGAGAAGATTTGCAGTGATCTGGGGGTCACCCTTGTCAAACCACCACCATTTTATTGTTTCTTCAACCCCATGGAAATTACCTAAAGCATCGCCTGAGCAAGATCGTCGGCACACGGATAGGCTCGGAACAGAAATCTTATGGAATCGCTTTTAAGTCGTGCAGGTCAAAATATCATTACGTTACCCCATTAGGTGCGGAGTAGGACTTGAAATCTCGGAAGGTCTGCCAAGGCAACGTCGCGACGGTAGGTGCAGGGAGACATTGCGCCGAGAGTATGTTGCTAGGTTGAAAGAGATTCTAGATGGTTGTATTCAGGATGACTGTGGCAAGCAATTATCTTCTCCGTCCAACTTCACTACCTTAGAAGAAGTTCCTTTTTGTTTTATTTACACCCTACAGCCTCTTATTGCATTCTCTTCCTACCAGTGGTTCCTCTTTTAATTATTATTTAAATTTATATATTACTTTTTCTTGAAAACTTTTTAAACGTGCAGATAAAACCTTGCATGTACGTATGTGTTTTTTTTTTTCTAACTTTCATTGGAACGAGTTTCCCTGCGTCGATCGATTTTGGCGCTATCGCCAAATACGGAGGTATTTTGTCTTAACATGTGCACTCTGGTCAAAACGTGGCTGCATACTTGCTAATACCTGGTTTGAGCATGATGTCTCTTGTGTAGAATGTAGTACAATTAAACCATTACCATTAACTTGGTCATTACTAAGTTGGTGGTAGATGAAAAGTCCGTGCACATCGGCGTAACTTTAGACCTCTTTATAAAGTTTGATCATTCTATTCACGGAGTGACCCTTTTGAGTTTCGAACGTCTTGGGGGGTTTGCTTGACCTGCCTTTTCCACCATGGATTCCCCTAACTCTAATGTATTTTTGTGAGTCAGTCAGAGTTTTTCTGAGTCATTTATTCGCCCTCACAGCCAGTTCCCTCCGCATAATGTCCTCTATTTGGTACTATGTCATGTCTTCCTGTGATACTAAGGTCTTGGTATTTCGGTGACAGAAGGCCTCAAATGGAATACTCACATAGACAAAATTTACAATAGAGCTCTAAAAGTGATTCACCACCTCTTTAAAAACATACATTGCTCTGATCTTGCTGTATGGTTTAGACATTTCAAAATGTTTGTGCTGCCTCTAGTTGAGTACTGTAGCTCGGTTTGGAGTCCTTCTCTTGAAAAATACTCAAAAAATTGAGAAAGCCCAAAAGAATTCTACTACGGTCTTATTACTGCATTTTCCCCCATCTTCTAAATATGCCTCCGTATGGAACTCGCCTGCAGCAGCTCGGCTCGAAAGCTCTAAAGCTATTATCGAAGAATGCAGTCAGAAATAACCTTGGTTTTCAAAATTTTATGAGATGAATTGCAACATTCATCCAAGTACGGGATGTTCCGTCCCAAGAAAGGGGAACGCGGTTGTTCACTTCAAGTTGTTCCAAAAATGGTATTTGCAGGCGCAGTATCAGCGTAAATAATTTTTTTGCAGAACAAAAAAAGGCTGGTCAAGCTTACTTCGTTTCTTTAGCATGTGATGATCCGAAGCAGTTTTGAAAGCTATCAGAAGATTGACCGTCGTTGTTGGTCTTCTCTGATCATATAAATTGAAAATGTGTATTTCACTTTACCATATCTGTTTCACTGTAATAAGTATTTTTTAAATGAATTTATATTAGCGTGAGCAAAAAGGGATCGCAGTTTCTCAGTAAGCTTCATATCAATTTTATATAATTTGTCGATGAAATTTTGAAAATTCGATCATTCTTGCCTCTGGTGGTCTGACGTGCGGTTGGTCTTCGCTTCGCTCTCTGTGGTTGTATCGTGCTTGCCCTTGTGGCTGGGGCATATTGTATATTTTCCGGTCCTCCCACCATATGCCACCTAAGGATGTCTATTTTTGCTTTATTGTTCGTTCTGCATAGCTGCTCACTCCTTGGAGCTATCGATTTTTTTGATTTTTCCTGTTTTCTTAGTGAGACTTCGCGTGGCAGGAGTCGATGTTGTTTACTTTCGTGCCACCAGTCGAGGTCATAGTTTGAAGTATTTCGGATATGGATTCGCGTTCGGCTGCCCTGTCTGTTCAGGCTGTGAAGGATGATGGTCGGCGTGCTGAAATGGGATTGCAAAACAGTGGAATGGAAGAAGAGCAAATATCACGAGCATTTCTTCATCTATTGAATGAGGATAACTCCGTCCCGGCTCATGTAAAAGTGATATTGGTTTACCTTATTGACAACTTGAAAAAGAAAGACCGAGAATTGGCTGTTCTGAAAGATCGCGAAATTCAGCTTTTTAATGAGAACTCATTGCTCAAGCAGAAGCTATCATCTGTGAAAGCTAACCCGTCCCACAATTCTCGTGAGAATGCTGTACAAGTTACATCATTTGTTTCAACATCGCCGAACTTTGAACCTCGCACTCCATGTTCTCCTGTCGAGTATGAGAGGCGAAGATCGGTTATCATTGCTGGTGTAGCGGAAAGGCCCTGATTCTAATCTAATGTTGAGATTACTGCATAACAACCACTGTGTTAGTATGATTGGATTTTCTTGGTATTGAGTGTTCACCTCTTTCTATTCATAGACTGGGATATGCTAGTGCGAGATCTCCTCGCCTATTAAAAGTTGTACTACCCGCGAGTAAATTCCAAGTTCAGCTGTTGCAAAGTGCTCCAAGACTAAGGTTTTTCCCCATCAAAGGAGTGTTTGTTAGACCTTCCCTTACTAGGGAAGAGCGAGTTAAACTGCGCCAATCTAGAAATCATTCAACTTCCTCAAAATAATTCTCCGTCGTCGGCTATTCTTTTGAATTGTGAAGAATCCATAGCTAACTCTACCTCTCAGTTGTGTCCCATAGCTCATGCTCCACCTTTAAACCAGTAGTTTCTCCTAGGATAATTAAGAATAGTATCTCTTGTTTCTTTGCCAATATTAGATCCCTACCTAAAAATTCTAGCTATGTTGACCTTTTACTCAATTGTAATTATGACTTGATTATGTTTTGAGACATTATGACTTGATTATGTTTTGTGGCTCAATTCATTTCATTCGCTTTGTTCCTTGATTTCTGTTGAGCGTTATTGGGCGGTGCGTTGTGACAGGCACAGACGACAGGGAGGAGGAGTGTTATTACTAGTGCGGAGCATTTTCAATTATATAGAGGTTTTTTCGGACTCAGTTTGCGAGGCATATGAAATTTTAGCCGTGGACATCCATTTTGAAGATACTAAAGTGAGGGTCATTTTAGTCTATAGGGTCCCATCTTGCTCCTCATTGCTTAATGATCAGCTTTCTAATATTATCGGTGATCTTTCCATATGTGAACACCCTTCAGTTATTGTGGGTGATTTCAACTTTCCTGATATTGATTGGAAAAATGTCGCGTTAGCCCAGGGAAGTACCGGTTCAATTTTTATGGACAATCTTTTAGCACACAACTTCAAGCAGTATGTATTGGAACCAACAAGAGATGAAAATATCTTGGATTTGATACTAGTTAATGATGAAACGTTGGTTAATAATGTTAAGATTGAGCCCCCTGTGGGTAGTAGTGATCACAACAGTATATCATTTTGCGTAACAAGCACCTATTGTGAGCCTCAATTTACGGTATGTAGGGACTTCTTGAAGTGTGATTTTGTTGGGCTAAATGAGTATCTTTTATCTGTTGCCTGGAGAGATTCGTTAGAGACTGCTAGCACTATCAGTGAAAAATACGACATGTTTCTCAGTATTTTGGAACATGCAATTGAATTATACGTTCCTCTTAAGCGAGTTTGTGGTTTCCGTACTCACCTTCCGTCTTATTTACAAAACATGCTTATTCATCGGGACTGTTTATTTTATACAGCTAAGAATTCCCAGGATGATAATGACTGGAATAAATTCTATCATTTTTCACGAAAGTTCGATAACCTCCTCAGGAAATACAACATACATGTTGAGAAGAAAATCCTTAATAGTAAGAGTAAAAAGGGATTTTACAAATTATTGAACAGGAAACTAGGTTCGATCCACAAAATCCCTTGTTTGAAAAATGATGGGTATTGGCAGTCATTGATGAAGACAAGGCCAATTTGTTAGCCGATAAATTTTGTCAGGTGTTTTCTGATAATGATGATTTATTGCCAATTTTCGATCCTGTTGTTGATACACCTATGGCTGATTTCCCTTGGTTTGATGGTCTGGAACTTTATCGGCTCTTAAAAGAATTGCCTGACTCTTTTTCTTTGACCCCCGATTTCATCCCGGCAGCGTTCATGAAGAGGATTGCACATATAGTAGCGGAACCGCTAGCCTATATATTCAATCAGTCATTATGCTTTAGTGAGGTACCTAATAGATGGAAACATTCTTTTGTGACACCACTACTCAAGAAAGAGCCTTCTCATTCTATTGACAACTACAGGCCAGTCAGTATAACCTCTTTTATTTCTCGTATATTTGAGAAGGTTCTTAAGAAGCACATAATGGCCCATCTTGAGAAAAATGGAATAATACCACCCAACCAGCATGGATTTGTCCCTGGTAGATCGGTTGAAACAAATCTTCTTGAATGTATTAACGACTTGGAGTGATTACCTTGATGAAAAGAAATCTTGTGATGTAGTTTACTTCGATTTTTCTAAGCCTTTGATAAGGTTGACCATTCTGAACTTCTATACAAGCTAAATCAAAAGTTTCATCCGTTGGTTTGTAGATGTATAAAAATTTCCTTTCTTCTAGGACGTTTCTTCAAGGGCGTCTCGCTTAGGTGAATAACGGCCTTCTCTGAGGAAGGTTTGTGTACCCCAGAGACCAACGTTTCTGTCCGCGGTGCGAAATGATATCAAACATGACGTGTCGTCGCTAATTTAATTGTAGCTTTTGAGTGGCCATAATGATTGGTGGGTCGCAGGTTGCGAAAGAGAGCGGGAGGTACTGTGGTCGGTGTTCTTGGATTGATAAACTGCGCGCACGAGGGATTGGTTTGTATGGATCCCTTTGTTGTGAGGGACACCGTGGACGAGGTTAATTATGCCTCAGGTGCACCTTTTGAGTGGTAGTCGACTAATGGAAGGGGTCCTTTCATTAAGAAACGGCATATAATTGGAAGCTTCCGAGATTCCGTGTTGATTGATGGGTCGCAAGCTGCGAAAGAGGGTGGAAGGTACCGTGGTCGGTATGCTTGGATTTCCTGATTTGACTAATGGAATTCTGATTTGAGTGCAGGTCAACAAGTGAATTGATCTTTATGACAGTCCACTTGGGTCTGGGTTTTACGCCTGGGGTTCGTATTTAGATCAAAGAGGTACCTACTTTGGCCCGCCCCGGAATAACTACGGTTAGTTGCGTTGCCCAGACTTACCCGCGCTCCTCCGCTTATTACAGGGGCCGTATGCTATGCTCCCCCAACAGGGGAGGGGTCCCCGTCCCGGTATGCTATGCTCCCCCGACAGTTCTCGGGGAGAGGCCACGCCCACCGATAGCCGGGGATATCTCCCCTATCGCCTGCCGATCGGGGCAAGCTGGGGATACCGTAGTTTCGTAGCCGCCGTGCACATACAGGGTGGCGAAAAAATACGTGCGCCATAAAACACGTTCTAACTTTTGTTTAATAAATTTTTAAGCAATTGACTTTATAATCGAACCTTGACTTTATAACTGCAAAAAAGATTTGGAGTAGCTGCCATCAATTTGATACAGGCCTCAATTTGTTTCTTCAGCGAGTCGATGGTGCGGCGGAGGTGTTCTACGCATATTTCATTCCAAATTTTAGGCAGTTCTTTTTAGAATCACAACTTTTTGCATTTCGATTCTTTAGTAGTTTTTCAATAAAACCCCAAAGAAGTCTAATGAATCCGAATTCGGGCTGTAAGCAGATCACGAATCCTAAGCCGATGCTGGTCTCGAAGAAGTGGATTGATTCATTGGTCCATGGGCCCGAGCGCATCCCTGCAGAAAGACATAATTATTATACCACTTCCAGGAGGCAACAGCTTTCTCAAGGATCCCTTCTTGATAGACCTTTCCGCGCTTTTGTCCATAAAAAGAGGAAGCCAAAGCCTAGGTTCAAAATTGGGCTTAAGCTCGTGTGCTCGTACATGGTCTAATCTGATATTATACAACCTATTCGGAAGACCTGATAAGCACCCAGAAAACATCGCAAACTTACCGTTGTACACCTGCTCCTTGAAAGGCAAGTAGCACTTTTCTAGGATTCTACAGTATAGCTCGCTATCTATTTTGCGGTCTCCCGGCAGTATAGCAAGCTTAGTAGCCCCTCGCGTAGAAATCCCACCCCAGATATGAACCTTGGCTGGGTGCTTTGCCCGATGTCGCAATCTGGAGATCTGGTCTCCAGATTTCACGAAGCAAAACCTCGTTGAGCAGTCAACTGAAAGAAGAAAAACTCGCAACACTTACTAACAAGCACCGGTTTTTGAAAAGTATAAAACGCTCACTCTGGACCGTGCACTCATCAGTGAACACCCAGCTGGAAAAGGTGGTCCCCGCCTCAAGCATTTTCATGAAAAAGTTGGCCCTAGCGAACTTATTTTAATCCCTTATTGCATGGCAGTATTTTGTGGTGGCTTTCTTGAAACCGAGGTGATTTCGAATCCTCCTAACGGTGGCACAGCTCACAAAGATACCCCTGGTCTTAAGCCGGCTTACTACTTCCGTTGAAGTTGAAGAGCTGTTATTCCGACAGCAGCGGTTGATTTCCGATATAATTTCGGCATGATGTTCTGAAAAAAGATACCGACTAGAGGGTTGTGCGGAATCAGCACGAATATTGCTGTACAAACCATGCCTATAGCGAGGTGCACTTATAACGGGGGATTTGTGCTCGAACCTCTTGAGAAACCTCCATAATGCCATGTAACTCAGTGAGTGATCTGTCTGTAATTACTTATATGATTTGGTGAACTGCAGGAAATTCATCAAATAACTTGGAGCAACCCTTAAAAAATCAAAAACTCAACTTCTGAACTTCATCAGCGATGGCGCGTATGGACTTGCCCTGTTCCCTCATGTATATAATAGTGCCCAAATGGTTGTGGATTTTTTCGTACATCTACAATCAACGGGTAATCAAAGAAAATAGAATGAGAGCGAGTAAATCGTGATTTAATCCTCAAAAATCCGCCAAAAATAATCTTGAGATCAGAACGAAAGCAAATAACTGAGATGTGGAGTGAGGTCGCGTTCGTATCTCTAGGCGCAAACCCCAGGAATCGAAGGTGTGTCCCAAGCCTGAAGTGCTAAAACTGCTGACCTTGCGCAACTCTCATGGTGTGTGGATGCGAATACATTCGATGATGTATGATTATGATTGCAAGTGACATGCATAGCGTATGCTTGAGAAGATTAGGAATCAAGAACATATTTTATATCAGTACAAATAATGAAAGCGCATCTCCGCAAGGAGCAGCGAACGCGCGAATTTGCAAAGAACTCAGCATCCAAGCATTGGGGAATGTAAGATTAGATCATGTTTCCCTTCATGAAACATGGAATAAGAACCACCTAACCCTTTAAAATGCAGTTTCGTTTTCGCTCGCCGTTATTACATACTTATCATATCATGCTTATGTTAGAGCCTTCCTCGCCGCTACTCTGTGTCTTGATACGCAATATTCTTTCAGATTGAACCAGATTATCACTCTCTGATAGAAATTCAGGAAACTGATTAATAAAGAAGTCAAATTAAATCCAAAAGGACAACCTTTACACGGTACAAAGTTTGTACTGCGAGGCTTAAATCACTGCAGGGATCTTACAGTGACGCTTGCTGGCTTACTGATGTCCAGCACTCTGGTGTTATCAGTCACCTAGCCAACTTAGCATTTAAGTGGCAATGATAGGATAGACAAGGTCACAGAATATGCTCGCAGAATTGCGGACACGCGCGAGATTCTCGCGCGTGAGCGGCGGTGCTCATTAGCGCGATTGTTACTCCGTGCGTCAGACTTCCCTAGTAAAAATGACACCGTTTTTCGCGACGGTTTCTTTTCAAATCGCCGTCTTTTTCACTTTCCACTTAATAAAGATCTTGGAGCTTTATCCAGTAAGAGCTTAAGTTTTGAAGAAGACTCAACTTCCGAACACGCTTTGGTGAAAGCCAGTGCTGCTGTATATGTCGCGGTTTTCTCAACTGAGAGGTAAGATACGGGGAGACTTCTAAGGTTCCATTTCTACATGACTTTAGAAGAAATTGTGGGCTTGATCTCCGTAGTTTCGCTTGGCGCGCATGTGACACCTGGCGCTTTGTTTAGGCGCAATCTTTATCGGCAGAAAGGAAATGACGAAGAACACGGGGTGGCTCTATCATTTGTAGACGTTAGAAAAGCGACCAAATCTGGAAAAATTATGATAAAATTTTTGCGCGTTTTTACGTTTTTAACCTGAGATTTTGTGTTAATTTTCCAATTCGCGACCAAATGACACAGTTTTCCTGTAGGACTTTTTCCAGAAACTTTGTGGAAGTCGAGATTTTGAAGAATTTTTAGATGACTGTATAATTAGGAGACGCGGTATATCGCTTACTTCGTTTACTGAGAATGTTTGAGGGTATAACCAGCCACCTCATTTCGCGCTCCAAGTTGGTAATGATCCGAAGAAGATCATTTCATACATCATTCTAATAAAATGTATTAGATTAGCAGAGATTTATCTTGAAGAACTCGAAAACTTGCTGTGGTCAGAATAGAAGCAGACAATCTTTTGCAATCTAATTTTGCGATGAACTTAAACAATGATTTCCCCCGCTGCTGATTCGCTTCATTTGGCGAGCAAGTACCCTTGTATTAAATAAGGATAAAGGATAAAGCATTTGCCGTTGATCAATCCCTTTTTGGGATGCGGCACGCATTCTACTTCCATTTGTACATTCGCAGTGGCGTTTGAATGCGATGTGGCCTATACAATGACTTGCGGGGGCCAGCCGATGTTCAAGTCAGTGTTTTTATCCTCCCAGACAAGTCTGGTACCAATTAACCGACCCCGGAGGGATGGAAGGCTTGGTTGGCCTGGGCGACTCACGACCCAGGATTTGATCCCGGACCGCTCGCGTGGTAAGCGCATTGTTACCCACTTCGCCCTCACTACAATACCGCTCACAGAATGTGAAAAAATGACGCTGATTGACAGTCGCGACTGTGAAAGACCGTCGCACTACCATAACTCCGCTGAAAGTGAATGAAACAAAAAAATTTAAACTTCTATGGATACGTCTCTCTACGGCGAGTCCGAGGATATATAATGTGTTGGGTTTTATTAAGTAGGTTCACCAGTTACTATGAAGCTGTGAATTGATTATTTGTCTCAATGCAGGACCGCGTTGAATCCCCCATGTTTAGTGACATGCAGTTTTCAGCGCACGCACTATTTTATGTCTTTGATTCCTGTTCAAGCCGCTCGCGATGCTACGCCAATTTTTTTAAATGTTACGACATTTCTGATCTTTGAGATTTAGTCGGAGTCCGGATAATGAACAGAAGGGCCGCATCTTGGATGAAGAGGTAATCATGAGAGCAGTATCTCGATTCATGTATAGAATAATTACCTACGAAAAAGCGTTCTGATGAAAAAAACAAGAGGCAGTACCTCTAACTTTGAAGAACTGTACACGGATAGAGATTACAGAACCATCGTCTCAATTTACACAGCCTTACTCAACACGGTGAGTTGCACTTGACAATATACACTTTACTTATCGAAAACTTGATTTTTTTTTCTCGACTTACGCTCTCTTATTCTTTTTATAACTGGCCATTGCGACCAATTGCTCGTTGACCTCGTAATTAGCCTGCGCTCTGGACATATGCACGGCCAATGCCTCGCGGTGTTATCACCTCTCTTCGAGACACCCTCTTGCTTGAAATGCTGAGCAGAGTCAATTCAGTTTCCCAAGCATAGAGCACTGAAAGAAAGGGACAATTATCCCAAGCTGAGATAGCCGGACGCTCCCATCGCGTGAAGAGACGGCTAGGACAGCGATCGTTCGGCCTGATCCATTGGGTCAACTGGGAGGTTGATGAGATGTGTTGCCAAGAACGGCCGAACTGGCATACGAACCACTTTCCTTCATGGTTTGCGTAAAATGTATTCGAATCCAACCGTACTGGAATTTAATCGAACAGCTAAGATGCCGTGCACAATAATCAATCAAAAGGGATCATGTCATAGAGTAACTCGTCCACGTGGGACCCTCCCGGATTCAAAACTGGTCTTCGATCTCGTAGCGCTTTTCTGCGGCGTCTCACCCTGCTGTTGAGAGCTTCCTTGATTGTTTTCCACACGTCAACTTGGAGGCGATCAGGTACGTCGTAGTATTTGAACACGCACTAAAAATGAAGTGTGCGGTTTATGTATGCTTCTTAAATCATACCTCCTGAATGAACAACACGCGGTCGTAAGACCGGACGCGCTGGTCCACTGGAATTTCTAGCTCTGCTAAGTCATTCCTGTAAACTACCGATTCTAAAGCAAGCGCGAAGCCGGTGCGGTTCTCTCCTTTGATTTGAGTTTATTCGCAAGTTTTCGGCTGCGCGTACGAGACTCCATTGTACTGAAGAAGAGATTTTGAGGGAATCTCCTAAAAAAATTTTCCTTCATCAGGAGTATTTGAGCTCACTGTCAGAGCACTTCGCCGGGATCCGTTTCAGGAGTTCCTTTAACATCTCGTCCGTCCTTGCCTGCTGTTGAGTTAGTGAAGCGATCATCGAACTCCTGAATGAATCGACCTCACTGAATATTTGAAGTAGCAACCGCACAGTACATCCTTAACATCGTGTCCCTCAACAAACAGTTGCTTTCAGATACTTCAATCACTCTCGTGATTAGCTCTCGTATCTCAGCGGCCTGACCCAGGAGTGCTCTCCCTTGAAATCTCTTGACGAGGGCTGGCAGCAGGGACGCTGACACTTGAGACATCAAGCGAATCCTCCACCAGTTCCCCATCTGTGGTAACCGAAGCGGACTTCATTTCGCACAGCTCTTTGTGTCCTATGAACAGCACCTAAAAAGAATGTTGGGATGGCTAGATAGGAAAAGAACTCACATAGACACCTTTGCTTTGTAGCTGCGGCCTTCCCATCGAACCTTAGCCACGTCTCCCACTTGAGCTCCACATGTCACCGAAGAAGCAGACACAACACGGTGGTCCGTATGCAGAAAATACCAGGTAGCAAGGATAGTTTTAGCTTAGGTTATGTTATGTCGGCTTTTGTAGCTTATATACAGTCCGCGGGATATGATGGGTCATGCAGGCCAGCCGGCTTGGCGCTTTCAGGTTCTCAAAACTGCGCGGAATCAGGACACGAGCGCGGTCTTATTCCATACCTCCCTCACCTGTCGTTCCTTCGTGATGGGTGTGTGAAGGATTGTTCTGAAACTTTCTTTTTCCTCCTTGTTGTTCCTCATTTTTTTTCAAATTTCTTCTGGACTGGTCATTGATGGAGAATGTTTACTTATTGCGCGCGCACGATCAATTGAAGCAGAACGAAATGTCATTGTGATGCGGTTAGCGTGATTTGAAAACAGGAAAATATCGAAGGTGTTACACCGAAATATCGCGGAAGTTTTAAAAAGGAATTCTTAGATTTTTTGGTTTGTTTTTCGGAGTATTTGGACTTTTGTGAACTTTTGGAATTCTTTCGGAATAAAACTTTTGGAGCTTCTCTGTGTTAAACAAATTTAGGTCCTGATGAGGCTCCGGGACAGCACAATACTAAGAGATACTACATCAAATGCTCAAGAGAAAAAAAGCAGTGTATGTCAGAGTTGGGGCAGTGGGAAGAGGTGCTGCTGTCACACCTGCGGCCCACGGATCGAATCCTGGAGTGATGTCCCTTCATACCACGCAGGCCTTCCTGTCTTATTCGTCTCCTCGTCCTTCTCGTCTCCGTCGTAAGGACTTTATGTTCGGTTCGCTTCGCTTCTCTTTCATCATCAGTCAGTTCGGTATCCACATTCATTATGCGTATGTTAGCTTAATCAGCTTATTCTATTGGTTAAAACCATATGCTCTGAGTAAAAGTAGAATGCGTGACACTTGCCAAGGAATGTTCAGCACTGAATGTTTTCATTTACTTTCATTTCTTTTTTATTCAGCAGAATCATTAACTTATGACTCAAGCCATAGCTGAGCGCTACACATAATTACGATGCATATATTACAGGGACTACTTTCCTTGTTCAGATACTGAAAGCTAATTGCTATTGAGATATAAGCTGGAGAAGAACGCGCCCTGACCTTGGTTGACAAAACCATTATACGCCGACAACGCTATTATAACTCCAGGATGGTTATCAAATGCGTGGCGCATCCTCTAGCTCCTCTTACTTTATCATTGTTTGCCAGCGGACGTGTAAACTTTAGTAATGGCACCAAGCGGCATCTTTGACGCTATCGCACTCCTGCCACGCCTTGTCTCTTCAGTAATGCTCAAATAGAACAATATGAGTTGACTCGAAAACGATCAGCAGCTTCGTGTTACGTAGGTTCGTTCCCTCTTTGTCGATTACCTGGGTGAAATAATTCTTCCTAGAACCTAACCCAGCGGGATGTGGCCGGGAAACATTCAGCGGCCTAGGTTTCTATACCACAGTTCCTCATTTTCTCCCTACAGCATGGCGCTGTGAACTTGTTTCCTTTCTTAGCTCTCTTATTTTGTGCATAATAAGACGTTGAATAAATGACTTACTTTTTTTTACCTGTTTTTTTTTCTTTTACAAAAACTAGACCTCAAGGACCGTTCTAAAAATTATTCGATTAAACCTGATATTGGTAATGACCTCTAGTGTTAGTTCGACAAAATCTGTGGCCAAGATTTTGTCCACAGTTCAGCACTTTTGTTTTTGTGTTTTGTGAAGCTATCATTTATTATCAGTCATACGGAGCTTAGGTTATGTAATGGAATTCAAGTTTTGGTCGCTAGAAATCTCCAAGAACTGAGTGAAACCTTGTTTTGATCTGCTCTTTTTCGCTCCCCCATTAGGGCCTGGTTGTACAGGTTATCTGTTTCTCGCGCCGCAAATTCCTCCTATCTAACGGGTGAATGCAGTGCAGTGGCAAAGGGCGCTACACACGACAAGTATTGTCCCTGGATTGAATTCCGGATTCAATTCTGTACAGGGTTTGGTCACACCTAAACAGAGGATGCGCAAATCCACACTTGTAGCACCTTTGACAACTTTAATATAAAACTCATTGAGATGATAGACATCCTTCTTCAATGGTTATAAGAGAGTTCATATTAGCCAGTGTTGTACAATGTGTATATCGTAACAAGTTCATCAGTTATAAGTTTGCTCTTGATAATAATATTAAGGCTATCTCCGTATTGGTTGAAAATATCGTTAATAATTAGCCTTTTATTGTTTCCATTGTTTCTGTTTAGCTAAACTATATAATATTTTCTGTTATATCTTTTAACATATTAGTTATGTTAGTCTACCGGTCTTTATTCTTTTTCCAATGGTATTCTTATATTCCCTCTACACACTGCTATTCTAGTTACGATCAGCCCTATTTCCTCCTTTTACATTGTGCACATATCAACATGCATAAATAATTTGCCCCATTACAAATAAAGGATTCGCTGACGGGCGCCCTGAGTATCAAACGTAGTTTTTTCGATATTGTCCTAATATTGCACTCTAACACAGTGGTTTCTCATTTTTTCATTGTTCTCGTCGTCGTCGTTTATTTTGTCGTTTTTGGTTGTTAGGTTGTTCTCATTGTTTCTCATTGTTCTTCTTTACTTACTTACCTCCTCTTTAGTTCTTTATTTATTTATTAATCACCACTTCTTCCTTTTAACTGTTTTTGGCAACCCTACTCACTGATGAGCCTCAAGGGTTGACAAAAACATTTTTTCTTCTCACTTTTACTTTCTAACAATTCATCATCTCTACTAACACTGTATCCTTTCATTGACATATTGTTTTTGTCCACCCATAATACATTATGGGTTGTCAGAAACAATAAGTGGTTCGTCTGAGTAAGAGGCGAAACGAACCACCTCTTATTCTTTACTCAACAATTTTAAATTGTTAGTTATTTGACGCTATCGCATCCTGCCACGCCTATGTCTCTCTTAGTAATGCTCAAATAGAACAATATGAGTTGACTCGAAAACGATCAGCAGCTTCGTGTTACGTAGCTTCGTTCCCTCTTTGTCGATTACCTGGGTGAAATAATTCTTCCTAGAACCTCCCCAGCGGGATGTGGCCGGGAAACAATTCAGCGGCCTAGGTTTCTATACCACAGTTCCTCATTTTCTCCTACAGCATGGCGCTGTGAACTTGTTTCCTTTCTTAGCTCTCTTATTTTGTGCCTAATAAGACGTTGAATAAATGACTTACTTTTTTTTTTTACAAAAACTAGACCTCAAGGACCGTTCTAAAAATTATTCGATTAAACCTGATATTGGTAATGACCTCTAGTGTTAGTTCGACAAAATCTGTGGCCAAGATTTTGTCCACAGTTCAGCACTTTTGTTTTTGTGTTTTGTGAAGCTATCATTTATTATCAGTCATACGGAGCTTCAAGGTTAGGTAATGAAATTCAAGTTTTGGTCGCTAGAAATCTCCAAGAACTGAGTGAAACCTTGTTTTGATCTGCTCTTTTTCGCTCCCCCATTAGGGCCTGGTTGTACAGGTTATCTGTTTCTCGCGCCGCAAATTCCTCCTATCTAACGGGTGAATGCAGTGCAGTGGCAAAGGGCGCTACACACGACAAGTATTGTCCCTGGATTGAATTCCGGATTCAATTCTGTACAGGGTTTGGTCACCCTAAACAGAGGATGCGCAAATCCCCACGGCGGGGCGGCCGGTGTACGATCGACGGCCGATTCAACGGCAGCGGCGGCACGATTTGTCTCTGGGTCAGATTTGTTGAAAAATTCCCGAAAATTGAAATGAAATTCTCGAAAAAAAAACCGTCGTTATCTAAACCCTCTATGAAAAGGTGCAGTTCCTCCATTTCCCAACCATTTGAACAGCACGCGGTAGGCAATACCTTGAAAAGAAGAAGAGTTTTGGAAAGCGGAGGACTTCAACAGTCTGTTAAGCTTCCTTCTACATTTTTTAGTGGAGGAGTTTTTTGCGTCGAAGATCTATCGAGGGATTCTCGAGCGCTCAAAAAGCCGCTCCCTCCCAGTGTAATTCGTTAGCAGCGCTCGAAATTTGGCTAGAATACTTTCTTCCAACATAAGCAATAACAGGGGCAAACGTCATCATTCAATGTTGTCCGGGTACAGGCCATGCATCCGACATTCATTGGAAGTTGCAGAATTGATTGAAAGGTGTCATTCGATCATGACCAGTTGACAGAAGCTGCATTGTAGTAAACACATTTCGTAACTCCTATAGCCTGAGGAACAACTTCATTTGCCCAGGGCCTTTCCTTCACGGTTGTCGTTTTTGCGACAGCGTCCCTAACAACAGTGTCATTCTCAACGAGGTATTAAGGGAGAGGGAGCGGGCGGTAGATAGAGGAGGTGCCTTTGCAGCGCGTGTGCACATGTGGCCATGCTTCCTTGCGGAGATGCGCTTTCATTATTTG
>MU892383.1:0-14124 GCA_036418205.1 Ostertagia ostertagi
CGTGATGTGCGATGTAGGACGTGCAGTGGGACACTCTATTTAACTTGACGCGAATCCCTAATACGCGCGCGACTCGTCCGCTGACTTTGCCTTCTTGCCGCGCGACGGGCCTCCTGGGGGTACCCTATTTGGGGGGGGGCAAATCAACCCTTGCTCAGACTATCCTAACTCTCCATACCTCAGGAACCCGATAATTATAAAAAGAGCAGGCTGGGATCACGAAAACGCTGACGCCATCCGTGCGGCCTACAAGCCAATTGTGTACGCCATATACGCATTTTACGGTTTGAGTGGAAGTCGAATGCATGGCGCATCCATACAAGCATAAACAGCACCTAATCGTTTGTCATTTTTTAATTTATGAAAGCAAAGTGGTGATACCTTGGCAAGCCGTTGTTCTTCGGTGTCGGTGAACGGCGGATCGTAATGCCGTTGAACGCCATGCCAAAGGCAAAACAGATCATAGAGTAACTTCTGGAAATGCTCGTTGGGTAGCATTGATTCTCGATTGCAGAATAGGTACTGCAGATGTCGTAGTTGTGGTTCTGCCAAAAAACCTTCAAAGCATCATGCTCAGAGATCTGGCCAAGCAACTAGCTGGAACCTGAGGAATCAGCGAGGTGGCTATTGGATGTTCAGTCGTGTAGAATCCAGTCGACTATGGCTAACTCGGCGCCTCGAGGCTTTTGACGCCACAAATGAGCGCGAAACGACGAACAGCGAACGATCCGATGGCGCTGGGGGCAATACCTGCAACAAACCACAGTAATCAAGGATAACATGAAAAGGTACATTACGCGACTGCGGTTCATCAGATGAAGAATTAGATGAATATAAGGGTCTCATCCAGTAAGGGGGGCATGTGGTGGGACAGTTACTGCAGCCTACAGAAATTCCAAATTCTGCAGGAGGAAAAATCCCCGGCATGCATGAACCATTTCGCTTCCGCTTTAACACCCACCCCGGAGCTTTGTTCCTTTGAACTGAGTTAGATGAAAATTGGATTGCTCAAGGCGATAGTAACTGTCGCACCACATGCCCCCCTTATTGGGTGAAACCCGAAGTGATCTATAAATCGGTTGTGATCCGTAAGAGATCCAACTACGAAGATCAACCGAAGTTCAATGATGGAACGAACGTGATGGGATAGAAGTGCCGTCAGCCAATCTTATGTAGCGATACAAAGACTTTCCGATCACGTGGTCGGGCGAGGGACGAGAACGTCAACGCACTGTGGTATAGTTTGTTTCGAGGAAAAATGCTAATCAAAAAATCAAGCTATTATTCATCTGATCACATGAAAGCATACATATGGATGAATAAAATTAAATTCTGCATATTACAAGAATAGTGTCAGATATGGCGAAGCTCCAAACATTTCTGTTCAAATATTAAACATGAAATATGGTGTAAAGGATACCCTGGTTAGGTAAGTGACGGGAATAGATCTTGTGAGGAATCAGATAGAAGCATTTGAAACCACTGCGTAATCTTCACCCAAATATGGAATCTTTCCGCAATCAAAGAGTTCAAAAGTATTTTATTATCGTGAAAGCTGACTTTGTTAGCTCTTTACTAGCCAATAGTGAAGTTCGGGAAGACCACAGATGTAGAAAACCGGAAGAAATGTAAACAGTGTGACTTTCGCACCTAGTGATTCATATATAATACAATTAAAGTGATGGAATCATATGAACCTTGACTTGCAATAGTAATAATTCATTAATAAAAAACAGGGCAATGTTTCGTAAGAATGGTGAGTCATGGGTAAAACCTTGACATCGGACGTGACTGGAACCCGAATGTCTTGCCTACGGGTAATTGTGGTACCACCACACTACCAAGGCGCAACGTCACCTAGCTCAGCTCTGATTGTAAATTTAATTGATTATTTTACAGTTTATTATATTACGATCGATATGGCACGGTCTACTTACCGTCAAACAAAACAATTCAAAAGTTACAGAGCAATAGTTGGACATAGCTCAGCATTTATATGTACTTTCAGAGTCACTCAAGAGGGTAAAATTTGATACCCATTCAAATAATGAGCTTGGAATTCATAACAGGCCAATAGAAAGTCAAAGATTCTCCATTGTCCTGGTATAGAATAGAGCAGAAGAGAAGGAACTTGAAAGGCTTCTTGAAAGAACTTAAGAAAAGGAACTTCTTGAAAGGACGTCAATTTGGCTTTCAGGAAGATGTGAGACACAAGAACCAATAAGAAATCATAATTATACCCCGTGTTATGATAAGAAAGTCACGTTCAAATCCGGTATACAAGTAGAAAGCGAAAGAAATGGAGCAACAGTAGAGTTTCTTTGATTTGATGCTGACCTCCTTCACTATCACTCGATAGATGCTGAGGCAAAAAGGAATACAAAAACAAAGAAGTAGGAGTGATACCGTAACCTTTCTTAGATGGCATTGTGCCAAGGTTCGACTCTCAATTTGACCTAGTGGAAGGAAGTAGCACATATAATATGGTAAGAGTGAAATGGAGAGGGAAAGGGGAAATTGTGGTATAAAGGGGCTGAGCTGGCGGTTCGGGAAGGAAGCGAGCGGCTGGGCAAGTGTGCGGTCAGAGATAATACTATTGTATGTCGTTTGCTTGCGTTGCGCTTGTGACGATTATCCCAGCGTATATCTTTGAGAAGAGGAGAAAGATAGATTAAAGGTATATTGCGCCATCGATTTATTGAATTATTCGATATGGGTTCTCTATAACAAGTCAATTAAATCAATTCCGAGTGACTTGGAGTAACTAATTATAAATATAAAGGAAGTAAGAGGTAACGAATTGAAACGGCTAAAGAATGTTGCAAAGGGACGAAGGAACGGAACGGTCGGTAATGACCGAGAATGTAATATTCAAATAAGGCTTCGCGGAACGGAACGGTAAAAGGTGGGGAGGAACTTCCCTAAGGGACACTTCGGCTATTAGATAGAACGCTAAGCAAAGAGACAACAGAATTAGCGTTAGCCTCTTGGTCGCGCTGATCCGTATCTCTGGGACAGGACGGGCACAGGCAGGATATCAATAGCAAGTTGAGCAGCAGCACCAGTAATGGAATGCTACGGTGTAATAATCGATGGGGACGAATGTCTTCTCAACATCTGCTGATAGTGCCCCTGTCGTCACATTGATTAAAGACCTTCTGATGTCAACGTGACGTTCAAGAATTGAGGCGGAGAGAGTGCATTTTTGCTAAGAATCTATGGATGGCGTCAAATCGCAAGATGGAGGACATTCTCTTAGGGACTTAGCCAATAGGGACCATCCGGAAACTGCTGGGGAAATGAAAATTGCCCGCGCTCCTGGAGCCTCTCCGCCTCGACCTAGGGATTATGGTGAATCCTCTTTTCCACACGAAACAGATGTTTTACGCGATTTTAAGTGCATTGTAACCGATGCCCCCATATCCTACGTAGCGCACTGACATGATGAGGGTATTTCATACCAAATCTTTGAAATCAAGCCACGTCGCCGTAGGACGATGCAATGAGTTTTCAGTCAAGTCGTTACTCGCCACCGTATTTTGCGATTCGCTCGCGTGACGGTGGGATTGTTTTGTTTTGCTCGTTTTACGAGTAAGAATTTCGTAAATTTTGATCGCTGAACGTTTCTAAACTTGATCGCTTGTTTTTGTACAAATTCTTTGGTAGGGACAATTATCATTCGAAATCAAATGACCAAGCATGAATAGTTGGTTGGTGGTTGGTGATTCGTATTGTAAATCCCGAGCCAGTGCCTTGCGGGCGTTTCGGTGTCGGCAATGGTTAACTGTATCGAATGTGATAAAGGCGAGTCAATGCTTGGAGTCAGATAATACCGAAATATCGGAATGGAACTAAACAGTGTTAATACAGAGCTTCCCAGTTACGAGCGCTGCGAAAGATTTGGGTGAGATACGCGCGTCATTGCACATTTACGAATGCAATCGGTATGTCCCCATTGACCTAAAGTATGATCTAGAATGGCAAAGAGAAATCAATCACTGGGGAATGAGCGCGCACTTGGTTCATTCAGAATAACAGAGCAGTTAGAACAAATCAGTGGACGGGGATGTTGACTCAGATTGAATGGTGTAGTCTCTTACTTTGAACACGTTTGGCGACCGACCGTTATGCAGCACCGTTCAACTTTTTTGATATTTTTCAGCAGTAGTAGATAATTTTCAGCAATTTTCGATTAGCGAGTACTAAAAAAATTGTTTTCCGGATCTATAATGTACATGAGCCGTTGTAGAACAGGAAAAAACGCCAAATAAGTAAAGGAAACTGTCCCATGTGAAAGTGTGGTGTGACATCTTACCACACGGTCGTCAACCTGTTAATGACGCCTCGAGTTACTGCTCTACCTCGCTCTACTTCTGTCTATTTTCCTGAGGGTCACCGACTAGAGCAACTTTAATCCGCTTTACCAGTGCAACAACTGCAATCAACGCGGCCCATCGTATTGATAGATGGTAGGTTGGCCCGAAAGTTTGTCGAGTACTGGACTTTGCAGTTATGTGGACAGTGCCCAAAATTCAGTGTTGCAGATATTAGCGAGTCTCAGTTCTGCCAGTGTCTTTGGAATAAAAAGTCAACAAGAGTTGAGAAAGGTTTTGATTTCTGGAGGAATGGTCTCACTGTAACCGTGCTGATTATGAGCAACTCACTTTTCGTTAGGATTCAGATTGAAGTTATTGTTTGTCAATGTTAAATAAATTTTGAATTTAACTTTTGAATATAGAATATTTTCGAAAAGTTTACAGAAAAAGCCTCTTCTTCATTCTTCTCCTTTTCCTTGTCTTCACGACGTTCGTTGTCAAAAAAATCATTGAGGGTTCTTCTTCTAGTGTTGACAAGCGCCGTCATACGAATAGAACGGTTGACGAATTCTGTATTTCATTGGACACATCACCTATTCGAGATTTGGCAAATAGAGATTTTATTATTATAAACTTCAAATTTTCACTCTATTTACGTCGGCACAGGTTTGCATGGTCGTTGTGTTTGATATGTTGACACTGTCAATATCTGGGCATGATTGTGCGAGCGAAATGGCGCCGTCGGCCAAATGCTAATGGTTTTGGATTATCTTGGATTGCATCCCATCAGACAATTAAGTTTTATATTAGGGAGGAGGTGGCTGGCGGGGGGGGACAAAAAAGATCACTTTACCATAACGAACATCACACTTTCGTGCGCAGGGTGCCGCTGTTATGAAGCTACACGAACCATTTCCATATTGATGTCTCCATTACACTCCAGAAGAACAAGCACGCTTGCGTTCGCTGCCCTGCCGTACTGCAATATTGAGTCAGTACAAATGGCTTTCGAGTTCAAACAAATGACTATTAATTTCTGGACAACGCTCTTTATTGTGGACAGTTGCCAGGAAAAGTAGTCTGACTGATGCCAAGACTCTGAACAGAACAGCCTCGAAATTTGCACAAGCTCTTCGGCATCTTTAGAATAGATTGTATTATTTTTTACTCTCTCGTGACAATCGTTGCGTGCTCACCTGGCTTTGAGCGATGTAACGCAATGGCGTGCGGATGCCACGACATGAAGGATGCCTTGAACGGAGCCTGCTTTAGTGTAACGAGAAAACGATGAAAAGTGATTGAGAAGAACAATCAGATTGTTTTTCTTGCATTTTACGTTGAAAGTCCCTTAGTATGGCTTTCGACCGTGAATCTGTAAGACTAATTTTCCAATGAACATCGTAATTGCCTTTCATCAATCTTCGTTCCCCTCGGCTCTGCTACTATTGTTGTCTCGTCATAAACATTTGAGAGTTCTAGAATATTTGATCTTCTCGTTCGTTGCACTACTTTGGTTCATCCTAAGGTATTTCATTACACTCTAGTTGACCAAAAATTCCAGTTAAGCAATCCAGCAGGGAATGTTTACACCTGAGAATTATCTCATGGCAAACAGTATGGGCAAAATTTGTTTGTGGGAAGGGGAAAGGGGAAGAAGCCAAATTTACTGAGCAGTGCCAACCTCAATGATTTCAAATACGATTCCCTCGCCGCTGATTCCACATCGCTTACTTTACAGGGCTTTGGCGTGGAAAGGCCGACGCGCAAAACGATCTATTTACACATGGAAGAATTGTTCCTTGATGAAGTGGTTCTATATAATAGTAAGGGTTCAGCTGGCACTGACACTGCAACTCTTCCAAACGTAACATGGGTAACCTTGTCTTTTCTCATCTTTTTACTTTCTTATCAGCTCGAAAAGTTCGCATCAGTGGCTCATTCAGCTGTTTTTATTATCAGATCAGCAATATAGCCCATGGAAAAACTTGCTCTGAAATGATAAAGCCTTTAGTTCTACCACGATCAGCAATTAAGTGCTACACTTTACATATCAGGGCGGGGGTAGGGGGGGGGGAGGGACAATGAAAAGACATTTTTCTCCACATTTAAAGCGGATTTAATCACACTATGCCAATTTGAGCCGATGCTCTCAGCTAAAATTTGAAGAGCGCATTCCATCTCATAAAACAAAAATTCCCTGGCTACACTACAAAACTACAAACGATACCTTCTACACGGAGTATGTCAGGAGAGTCTGTTACGTTACCTTGGTGCGCGGGTCAAACCCAACGAGGTCTTCGCCTGAACGTGGACCACTACGACGAGTTCTGAGCGATGGTTGGCAGGAAGGCTTGCACTAGCTAATGTCTTTAAGGAACTATTCACCAGTGAATCCATTCTGGAAATTATGTCCCAGCTGCAGGATGAAGCAACTACGGTATATCTTCACTGAGCTTGAGAGCGATGGCAGATGACTGCAGACGGGGCGGGCAGTGAAGGAGGGCTTGCCTCTCTAATAAAGTGTTGAGTAGATTTCATCTATAAGAACGTGAAAAGATGATAAGGCTACCCAAGTTTCGCATGGGAGAGTTGTGGTGATAGCACGAATTTTGATTGTAGGACTGAGGTTGACAGCAGCAATCTCTGCAGAAAAAAGAACATAGGACAATAAAATGGAATGGGCAAGTTTCGAATGTTTAATATCCGTCTAACATAGTACAGTACATAGTACATGCGAAACGGAGAGGAAACTAAAAACATGACTAAGTTCGATAAACAACCTCTCCATTTGAGTAATAAAACAACTTCAACTGTATACCAAACAAAATAATTTTATTGTTTACGGAACAAAATAACTTAGACTGTGACTTTGGATTTGCATAGAATGTGTACGCATTCAAGTGCCACCACAACTGTAGTCGTTGGACGATTTCACTTTTAAAACAATAAGAGAAGAAAAAAGCATTCTCCCACTTTTTGTGCAGCTGCTGGTGGAAGAAGAAGTCATAGCGATCCATGATGCGGTCACTGAGGAACTTTTTCTATAAGAAATCCGCGCTCTGTAGGCTCTGACCCAAAGCTGTAACGATTGAACTAGACAAATATAGCCTGACCTCCCTGGCCAACAACATGAACAAACATCTCTTCCTCTTCTTCTTCGGCCCACCTGGTGGCTTCGCTATTCGATTTTTAGCTCCAGAATTGATCGCTTCGGTTTTTAAGTATCTTACATGTGTTCACAGTGTACTTTAGAAGCTTCACTTTACGTGGTTTATTTTAGGAAATTCTCCAAAAGGAGGTTTCATCTGTAAGCCGCTGACACGCACCATCATCGACTCCGACTAAAAAACATTCCTAAAAGGTCAGTTATTTCCAAATAATTTACATCTTTTGTTTTAGTCTTTATATGCTTCTTTTTGAAGCTGACATCGCTATGCTAAAGAATGTACTTAATTTCTTTTAACATTTCCCCTGATTCTCTGCGCATAATAGGATTAACTCGGGCACGATTAGGTACTAATCAATGGCTGTATGTAGGTTGATCACCACATTCATTTGACTGGTCCATAGAATTCGGTTTTCGATGCTCCTTGATTGATTCTGCACCAAACTTGTTGCTTCCTTGACTGGAAGCGTTATTTGTTTTCTCAAAAAAATTGCAAGCACTAAAAGTGGTGTTGGAGGGAGGGGAGTGGCCATAGTGGTGCAGATCACCCAACGGAGGTAACCAAGAAACTCTTTCAGGACATGAAGCCATTTTTCATAACGTTTTTTTGCATGTTGTAGAGACACCCGAAGGAGCATCAAACTGAGAACAATTTTTGAGTGGTCGTGGACCTCTAAAAACATGACGAAAACCATGGCTGCAGTAGAACTCCCATTGCGAGGCCATTTGCATTTCCCTGATTTTCACTTTCTTGGGCTCATATATGCCTAACCTTATTCAGTGAACGAAAAACTTCCGAAATGCAACTATTCAACTCTACATAATCGTAGACCCACACACCACATACCACTCCAGACAAGCTCACTTATTCAAAGGAAGAAATTCTCACTTTTTCTGGCCATTCCAGGCGTCGCTTCAGAAAAAAAATTTCTTCTCTTTTCTTTCTCGTAGTCTTCTTTCTCTTTTCTCTTTAAAAAAATCTCTTTTAACTTTCCTAACAAAAATAAAAAATGGCATCAATTTATCGCTCTTACTCGTGTGCCCATATACATGAATCGTTGAAAAAATCGCTCCATGTCTGCAACGACTTTTCTGGTGCGCCCACAACACCTGCATTTACTGCACAACGTAAACTCTCACCCAATATGCTTTCCACATAGGTAAGTTGGCTCACCCAGAGCTTTCTTCCTGCTTAAATTGGGATTACTGTATTCGGCACACTGCATTACTGCATTGCTAGAATGCCCGATCCCCAGCTGCAAAGGACCAAATTTAGTTGATAGTTAACAACTGACTAACTTAGGGGAAATTTAACGATAGAATTTCTGAGTCTTGGATGTTTTCGAGGCCTACCCGATTTAAGCATTTCTGTTAAAGCGTAGTGCACAAGTTGATTTTTATTCAATCGTTGCCATGCTTTGCCTTTTTTATCTTCGTCAAAGGTTCAATGGCGTGTATACTTGAATATTTCACTGAAATTCAAGCACCATGTTTTCTCTAGTTGAAGGCACAACCCAGTCATGTCGTGTGAACGATTCCATTTGGTCTGTAGGATAGATTCTTAGAACACAATCACAGATGTGGCACTTTCGTGTATGGAAATTACCCGACAAGGCGCTAGTCTCCGCAAAGTTAGCTGCAGCAGCTGCAGTGTTCCCCGGCAGCGACAGGCTGTTCTCCGGCGCTCTCTCAACTGTTTCGCTCTTTGCCTCATACTCTCTTCTCTAAGCACAGTCTCTCATTCTTTTAGAACAGCGTTACGGAGGTATGCAAGCCTCTACCGTACCGTCAGATTCTTTTCATTTTTTCTTTACTATCAGCCCATTTAGCACCAATACATTAATATTTGTGTGCAAGAACCACGCCAGTTCTTGGAGCATGCCTTTAATGTTTTCCCGTGCTGTCACGTCGTGGAGAAACTTCACTTTTTCCCGATAGGTTCTGGTTTGAAAAGCGGGCCAACATCTCGGGTAGCAATTGCCAGGTGGCAATGAGCTATTTATTCTGCTTTTATCTAACATCATGTTCAATGGTTTTTATTCGTAATTCAACTTTAACGCTTTTCATCCCATTAAAAAGCTGATCATCATCTTTTCTGCCCTTACATTGTACGATAAATTTCTGAAGACTTAGCCAATATTTCAGCGTTTTGTTTTATTGCGACTGCGAGATTACCATCCCTTTTTTTGTATGGCAGTAGTGATTCTATTTCAGATCGATGCAGCGACTAACAAGCCACTCTTGATCACCTCAGCTGTGATTGCTTCAGTGGCGATCGCGGTGGCTTGCACTCATCTTTTCGTCGCTAGTCCGATTGACCCCGTCGAATTTCGGTCAGCAACCATTTTAAGATGAATTCGGGATTACTGTAATTTTGCCACTCGTCTTAGATCGAAAATATTATGTGAGTAGTACTTGTTTCTGTGCCTAGGTCTTAGGAGATGGTGGCTAAGAAGTTAGGGTATCTCACCTTATCAAAATCCTTTCAGTTTGCCTCCACAAACCCTTCAAGAACGAGTTTCCACAAACAGCGAATTGGAGAAGGCTGAACTTCTGTTGGAAGATCAAATCTATGGGCCAGAATCGATTGCAGTAAACCGGAAGACCAAGAAGGTCTACACTGGACTTAAAACTGGCCTGATCTGTGAGCTCGATCTCGATGGAAAGGTCAGTAGTCAGCCAAGACAATCTTTATACAAATACGATAAAGAATACTAGAATCTAGATAGCTTTTCATTTACTGTATATATATATGTGAAAATCAATAAAAAAGACTTCGGGCAGCAATCTAGGATGGACATTTTTTTTACTGTAGGAATAATATGTTGATTTCATGAGTTTCAATAAGGCTGCCATGTTCAATATATATAGTAAATTTGAGTGAAATTTTTCTGCATTTCAAATTCAAGACTTGAGTAATTAAAACTCAAGGCGACATCTCTATTCGCTGGCGGAAGCTCGCTTTCACGTCGGAATTTTCTTTGGCATTCCAGGAAGGGTCGACCTTAGCGTTGGTGCTTTTTCGAGAATTTTACGACCTCTCTCCCTTCCCGGAGGTCTCGAACGACATCACCATCCACCACACAGCATTAGGAGGTTCCACCGTAAGCGGTCTCGTTTAACTTAACCTCATACATCTTGTGAGCAACCGCGACACCACCCACACCTTGAGCTATTTCTATAGTATTTGAATTCTGACAATGAGTCCTATCAACAAGCTACATGAGATCTACGTCCATTTTCTTAACCCTCCAAAACGCGAGGGAGGAGGGTGTAAATATGTTCTGAGCGAATATGCCTAATAATAGAAGCAAGTCTTCTAATTCTTGACAATTCATGGTACACTTTTTTGGAATTTCCTGGATCAAAACCGGAACTTCAAAAAAGGCGTCTATGAACACGACCTCACAGCCCTCCGGCACACTTACGAATCACGATTCGATCCTTCTCTGCCCATAATACCGTTCCTTACCCTCGTTGTACTTCACTAACGACGGTTGACGACCTGATTCCAGGTTCGCGTCAACTAGCACTCATTGATAAGGAATTCTACCGAAGATCTTACGAGCCGTAACTTACTTATTGAAGGGTGTATGGTTCCTATCACCATGCAGAAGATTGTGGCCCGCTCCTATTGGGATTAGCGGTGAATCTTAAATTTCTCGAAACTGATGACAAGTCATAAAGACGTCTTCATGAGAGGAACTATGTGGTCATATACGCTATCATGTGGAAGTTCCTAGCTTTCGATGGTATATTCGGCATAACTATGTAAATATTCGACCAAAAGATGTGTTGCAGTGAACGCGGGTGCCTTCAGAAATGCAATTCAGGACAGCTGCCCGATGGATGTATAGTTGGAAATTATGATCATCAGCTTTGTAGTTATTTTTGTCCACGTATCAGAACTCTTGTGCTAGCAGAAATTAGTCCTTATAGTCACGTTTGGCAGTACAACAGTATATCAATAAAGCCGTCAAAGAGCATGGCGCCGTGACGAGGAAGAGGCTCAAAGATGAGAGAACAGAGTGAACGAAGGAGACGCAGACACCAACGTGTTCGCAACACTTGAATGCCATAAATACGCTGAGAGTTCATGTGTGCGAGCACGTCTCTAGCGCTTAGCCGATGCTCTAAATCGCGGTAGTAGCACTACCTTTGATGCTGCGTACGTAGCTCCCTCTTGTGCGAAGGATGTTGCAAAGAAACTGCTTGCAGAGTGTGGCATTAGGTGAACTAGATCCTCTCCGTTAATGTGGTAGATATTTTCTTTTGCACGTGTGTCGGTAAAGCACCAATTTGGATAGTATTTGAATGCTCTGGAGAGAATAATCCTTTCGATAGTAAAGTTTTCAGAGTGCATCCCAAAACAGAGGAGCTTTATGTTCTGGACGCCTATCTTGGATTATTCTCGATTGACTGGGAGACAGGTGAGCATCATTTCTCTACTGAAATGGACTGCTAGTTTTTTAAGGCAAATTCCAGAGTAGCTTCGGTATGGGTTATTGCGCTCGAAAATGGATGTGGGGTCAAGCGTCATTTGGTGATAGTGCCAATTAGGTCGTTTTCGAGATTGACCAAGGATGATTATTTCTTAAAAGTCCGAAGGGGGATCGTGGCTACGGGAGATTTGGTAGTTTTGACGGTACGGAAACTTCAAAAAAGAGCATGAACTGGCCAAATCCGGGAACTTTCCGTCCTTGTGACACTGTAATGAAATATTGTGGTAAAGGGTTTGGGAATGGGAAGGAGGGGTCATTGGGGTACCACTTGAAGCTGATGTTGGTGGGGGTGTATCGAGAGCTTTCCTCGTAAGGCCCTGGGAGAGGAGGGTGGTAGGGTCATAGGATTTCTGAAAAAAAAAACAATTTGGATTGATTCTGGATCAGTGTGAATCCGTCAATATTCAGAAAGTAAAGGTCGTAAACCCGTTGAATAGATCTCTCGTCTTTTCAGCAATGCTAGCAATTGTAAGAGATCTTAGCGGAGCGAAGCCATATTGTCAACTTCTTCAGAACATTGTGTCCACGTCCGTTGCTTGACCGTTTCAAAAATTTTCCTACACTGCAATTCCCTAACGAATTTTTCATTCGTGGAAAATAACATTTCGACCTAAAATCCTCATCGTCCACAACTTCTTAATATCTCATTCAGGCTTCCCAAACTTCTTCCGCCTCGCTCTCTCATGTCGTTTAGAGACAAGACCCCCTCCAAAATGTCTGAAGCTCGGTGGTTGCGTTCATAACTTCGTATAGTGTACAGTATGCGAGTTTAAAGGAGGAATTCACGATTAGAATGAAGGTCGAAGAAAGGGAAACTGACCTAGTTGAGGGACCCACGGACCTCCTGAGGGTGCGAACTGACGCGCAATTCGCATGGAAAAATTTGACCTCGGCGACCTATCATGCCTCAAAGCTGGCGGGTCCGGCGATCTCCGCCCACCGATCATCTGATCACTCGCCGTAGTTCAATACGTGGCGAGTGATTAGATAGCTGAGAGAGCGTAGTGTTGAAGAGGGCACAGCGATGAGAGTCGCATCAATGCTCGAATCAACGGGCAAGGAAGGGCGAAAGCGCCAGAGTAGAATGTTGGAATGATGTTTAGCCCGCAGTCAAGGGTGTCTCACACCGAACGTCGGCTTCCTCAATTATGCTCTATCTTGTACTCATGATATTGGCACGTTCCGCAGTGTCCATACCGTCCGCACTGTCTACACATTCCGCAGTGGCGCGATATATGAAAGGGTTACCGGGCAGTTGTCAACCAACGCATGAAAGTCCGGACAGAAAGCATGTAATTTGAATTTTTCTACGACTAAGCCTTTTGAAGAGGGAAAGAAACAAGGGGCTAATGTGCGAGAGTGCCCAGATATCACTACAAAACGCTGAATCGCCAAGGCCCCTCGGCTGACAACTGCCCTTGGACTGTATAAAAGCAACCTAATATTTATGTTGAACCGTTCATGGCTCGGGTCTCTTAAAATCACTGGAAAAGCCTTGCCGAGAATTTCAGAAAAAGAGTTGCATATTCCCTCCATCACCTTTGTTGATCTATCATACCAATGCTAATCGCATGGATGGCTTTCATTTAAGTCGCACATCATCCGACCTTTCAACTTTTCTTGTGGTATTGTTTTTGAATGCATTTACAAGTGATTTACAAGTTAGAAGAACATTCCAGAGAAAGTACGCCACTTTTTCGCCGGTGGAGCTGCGATCAGCGACGACGACAGCGCCATTCCGACCAGGTTCGCGATCGAGTGCTAAGCGTTTATGGAGCATTTTTACATAATTTATAATACTTGTCCGTACAAATGCGTCACTACGAGCAGTGACCCAGGCCGCAACTTCGAGAAAAGCTTTCGTCTATGGCGTCGCTTCTTCAGCTTCACTATTCCATATGTATCACTTAGGGCGGAAGTGGTGTAGTGGCAAGTGGCACGCTTACCACGCGAGCGGTCCGGGGATCAAATCCTGGGTCGTGAGTCGCCCGGGCCAACCAAGCCTTCCATCCCTCCGGGGTCGGTTAATTGGTACCAGACTTGTCTGGGAGGATAAAAACACTGACTTGTACATCGGCTGGCCCCGCAAGTCATTGTATAAGATTGGTATAGGCCACAAGGTTATTCAAAAGCCATTACG
>MU892391.1:0-12258 GCA_036418205.1 Ostertagia ostertagi
AATTGAACCTGTTGAAAGCCGTGGACATAATTTCACGTGAAATTTCACATATCCACCTGTGCTATGCTATTGAAATTGTTTGGACGAATAGGCCTCGAAATTCACCTGCTGTTTTTGAGGAAGTATTGAAATTGTTCTGGAAAGCGAAATGTTGGGAAATTGCAGTGGTCTGCTACTTTCACCGATCCATAACCGCTGAATATTGGAAGTGTGAAAGTGGTACATTCCCGAGCTGGATGAGCATTCATTCTATCTTGCAATGTTTGGATTTGATTTATGGTTCGTTAGAGATCTCGAAAGTGAAAATATTAGGGTATTCTTTTTTCAATGGGAGCAGAGACGCAGGCCCATTGATGCGGTCACGGGGGGGGGGGGAGATGGGAGCTCGATAGAAAGAGCTGAAGTGCATTGCTCCGTAGTAAGGGGGCTGGATTTCATCATAAGCCCTCTGAGACCATTTCCCGTAGGTCGTAATTATTGGACCTGACGCGGTTGCCTAGGAATTCTTCTCTCGCCTTTCTTTCAGTTATGGTGACTGGTAAGTCACTCGGTAACTTGAGTTTTATTTGAGCAGTACACATTCGAGGCCTATATACATCTTCACCGAGAGGAATAGTTGTTGTGACGTACTGCATAATCAGCGATCATTGTGATATTGATTGCTATGTACGTTTAGGATACGCTTCATTTCTTTCCTTCACTAGTTATATTTTCTTCTTTAACTAGGTAGAAGCGCGTCATAATTTTTAACTACTGCTGCTAGACAGAGCCTTTATTTCCTTCGGTCCTTCAGTTATCGCGTCCCACCATGCGTCCAAATAGGGCTAGTTTGCGTCGTTCTCAGTGGTGCCGGTCATAAGCACCCTGTCCGGGATGGAATCCCGGAGTGAACTGTGCCCAGTAGACAAGTACCGTCCCATATGCTTTCAGAAGCATTTGATTCATACCGACCTGCCTGGGAGGATAAATCGCTGAAATATGCATTGTTGCATCTCTTTACAAGTCATTCGCAAGTCAGCTCGTAGTTACAAGAAAGGCGATTCTGAATCGGAAAACAAAATGCGTGGCGCAGACAAAAGTATGTGCATCGACGGCTTGAATTTCGATAGCTGGCTTTTTGCAAATGAATGGCTGTGTACATCCTTCAAATCCCATTGTCATGCGGAATTTGCACGGATCTTCATTCAAGTGCAAGAGTTGTTCCTATGCAGTTTCTTCATCCGTCTTTCTCGCTAGGCTTGACAACTGCGTTGTTTTCGTCCGGAGCTTTGTGTTCATCGAATGGTTTTGCTTGACACGCTGGCTGCTTCGAATTCCACTCATGCATTTTGCTTCCTTCCATTCTGCAACACCAATTAGTGATTGTTCTTCACCTACTCTTGTTCCCTTTGTTTATTTCGTCCATTCCTTTTCTTTACGCCATGAGCTATTCAGACGTCCTCGTCCTGTCCTCGTTCATTCAACGTTCTTTTCTTGCTAACCTTGATTCTCTTTTTGCACTATCCCGAAGACAGCTACCACGATCCAGAATGAGATAGCATGGCGCGCAGCATTGCAGTTTTGATGGTAACTATTCGACGTCAGTGGCGATAAAAGCAAAGAAATTACAGGGTACCCGTAAAACGAAAGCTTCGATTGCCGCTGATCACTGGGTTGCTCAAGAACAATGCGAAAAATAGGGCGTTTTGACGAGTTCTAGCTTGAGGATATAAAAATCAGAGTACCCGACAGGCGGTCCGTCGCGCGGCGAGGCGGCAGAGACGTAGACGGGTCTGCGGACGAGTAGCAGCGCGTCATGTAGCTAGCGCCAAATTGAATAAACGCACTATAGAATGAACCCAAATCGCACAATACGTGTTAACCAGGGGATCGCACTATTCGTACAAGGGGGTCTTGTTTGTGAATTCGGGAAGGGGGTCGCACTCTGAAGTTGCGCGAGGTATTATGGTGGGAACGAAGGTCGTTGAACGAGGTTGTCACTCGAGGGGTTTTTTGAAGGGTTTGGTGAAAGTTCTAACAAAGTAGAAGTAGACAACATTAGAGGAGCTGCCGCTGCATGATACCACTACCCCCTTCCTGCTTCCTCCCGCTCTCGGTCTTGGAACAATTACCATAGTAGCCATGATGGTGAGGGTGGTGATTGAAGAAGGAGGAAGGGGGAGCGTGTTTGAGGGCTTTCGTAATGGCGAGGTGGGGGCGCGAAATTTTTGAAAAAGTACGAACGTGACGGTTGACCCTGGCTACTACTCGTCCACTAACCCGCCTGAGTCTCTGTCATCCCGCCGTGAGATGGGCCTGCTGTCCCGTGCCGAAAAAGTCGGCCCCTACACCAGTGGCGTCACTCCCTCTTTGTATGTTGTAGGCTTAACTATGTTTTGAAATGAATAGCGTAGCAATGGGTGTCGATCAAGAGGCCTAAAGAGGCGGCTTTAGCAGCACCGCGTTAGGCGTTCCCTGCAGAATGTACCAAGTCCTACCGAATTCGCAATATCCCTCATTATCCCTCATTTGAAAACTAGGGTTGAGGGAACCGCTTCACGAAGAACCCTCAACAGGATATTGTAAGTCGTGCTGAGGTGGCATTAGTGAAATTATCATGAGTGAGGGCTTCGGAAACCCGACACCCCGTGCTAGAAACTTCATACACTCTTACGGAAGATACGTCGATTCCGTTAGAGTCTGCTAACTCAACATTGGCTACCTGTCCTTAACCAATAAGGAATTCCCCTGGTCCAGGCAAAATGAAGAAGAAGGCTGCAACCAGGAGATTATTTGATCCTCTTGAATTGCGCCACACACTTGACACCTCTTCGGAATCTTTCCGACAGTTAACCTGTGTTGATTCTAGGCAGTGAGCTCGGAGAGCTATTATAAATGATTTACATCTCACCGTTCCTCTTCTGTCCTAAACTCCAACGATCGTTAAACCGTAAAATAATGGGAGGGTTGGTTGCGCTGTATGGGAACCATTTTCAAAGCATAAACATTTAAGCAGCCTTATGACCACATATGCCACAGAGGTGCAAATGGAGCACACTCGGAGCTTATGGTTCCTAATCTTGAATTTGGTCTCGAGAGGGCTCCGGAGACCTCTACCGACTTCAGAAACTCTGGGGAAAGTTTTTCATTTTTTTTCAGGAAGCTCGAAAAAGAAACTTTTCTTGAGGCGCAAAAGCAAAGCACGGTGCGGAAAGCTTCCCACCTACTTGCTTGTGAAGGTCAATTCTTATTTATTTCATTTATTCATGAATGTGCGTGAATAATTCTTCAATCATCCACTGTTGCGGATAAGCAGTACATTTGCTGGATCAGCGCTCTCGGCATCTCTTCCTGTCACGGGGCTGCACTGACGCTTTCGCTATTAGTAGCTGCCTTCTCACATTATGTGTTCAGCAATCAGACAATTGGAGATTTTCGTTCCTATTAGATCGTAGTCTGCTCCAATGGTAGGATAATAATTTACTTCCTGTATCAGCGCGAAGCTGAGGCAACTGCCCCTGAACGCGAGAATCCTATGGTCACCTGCGCATCACATTCCGAGCCTTAAAGGCACCAGGTAGGAACAGATAGGTAGCGGCGAACCTCTAGCTTACTTGGCCCGAATTGAGCCATATTCTTTTGTGAAGCCCTGGTAAATACGGTTTTCTTCAGCTGAAAATTCAATTGGCAAACTATTGTTACTGTCACACTCTCTCCGTTTGGACTTTCTGGAGGTATTTCTGCTTTAAAAGTGCGGCGACTTGAAAAAGGGGATCTTTCAAATCGGCACCCTCAAGGCTAACTAGTGCCAAGACTTTTGCTCTGCAAATTTCGTAGCATTGCCGTATCGCAGAGCTAAATTTCCGCATCATGGTACCAAAAAGGTAAATGCTATCAGCGGGTCCCCCCCAAAACTGAACCGCATCCCCTCCCGGCGCCCCGGCCGCAACCGTAAGTCCAGACCCCAGCCCGTCGATCCCCTAGGAAAGGGTTCGGGTCTAGGTTTGGGGCACAACGAGGGTGGCACCACCCAGAGGGACACGGCAATCAGGAAAAACGTTCATCTCCATGGAGGGCCAACACGGCTGGAACAAGACGGTCATGAGGGCAAAGGGCAGACACGCAGTTTGCGGGGCGGCAGATGCCACAGCCGCCCATCTGCACGGGCCGGGACAAAGTACAGTTGAAAGGCCACCCCGGAATGGTCGACTTAGAGAGTGGGGGGAGCTTATTTTGAAGCAATCAAATGTGAACGGGCGCCGTAAGCGGCAGCTCCGCTCCTTCCGTTTTCGTGTACTGTTACAATTGACTATTTATATTGTTATGGAGGAATTCAGTAGAAGTACGTCAAGGCCATAGTGATCTTCTTCGCAACGTATGATTAGGCGGTTCTCCGGCCGCATGAACGCGACACATTCTTGCGGGTCTGCTTTGTCCTCTGCTTACATTTGGGCCGCTCTCTTTGAGAATCGTGCTACACACTATGTTTTACGCACCCACCGTCTCATTCCGTAATGGCAAATTTTCCATCCATTCATATCCATTCCCGAAGAGTGAAGCGAGATAGTTAGAGGCAGTGTTTGTCGGTGACTGGAGGGGGGGGGTTGTCGAATGACCAATTTCGATAACGGGTCTTGAATAGAGTCAACCCCTTCTAACGAATAGGCAGATGTTCTGGTTAGGACCGCCTTAGAGCCAGGCCACATATGGCTTTACCTATGTTTAATTACGCGAATCGCCCTCCCATTACGTTCACTGCCTTCACCCGGGTGACTTCCGGGAATACGGATAAAACGTATAAGAAGGATGCCGCTCGTGACTACCCCTCCCCCTCTACTCCTCCTATTGCCTCTATAGTGCCACAATAGCTATTATGTAGGCGCATCCAACTTTGATCATTGCCCAAGGCCAAGTGACGTTAGCGCTATTTAGGGCGTTCCCTAGCGCGCTAGCATTAGCGCCGTCTTCAATTTCTTTGTCTCTTCGTGATGTTTTCATAGGTTGATGACCTCGACTCGACCTACAACGTGATGTCGTCAAGATTCCAGTTTTCCTCTATAGAAGCGTTTCTCTTGTTCATGGTGGCGACGGCAAAAGCTGTACGCGACAACGGCCGTGGCGCGAGCGCTTACGCCCAGCCCGTGGCGGCAGCGCCGCTCTCGCTGGCAGCGATCATTGTAAAGTATCGCGTTTCTTCTCGCTGCTACGGCGGCGTCTCGTTTTCTTTTCGGTTTTCTCTCTTTTTGTTCGCCTCGCCACGAGAAGGTCACGCTCGTCGCTTAATAGCTGACATAATGGCATTCTTCGAGGATTCCTGGAATTACTACCGGAATCGCTCGTAAATTTCTTACCAACTTCGAGAGCTTCGCATTCATTTCTTCTGTGGCACCCTCGCTTCTTCTTCAAACGCCCTTCCCCCTTCTTGCTCGGTTTCTGAGCTCAACCTCCTTCCAATGATTGTCTAGTACTACTGCTGAAGCCCTATTTCTGATCAGCCTCCTCTTATTCTTTCCACCGTGTAGCTCAAAGAATGAAATATACGTTTATTGAGTTTGATATTAAAGGTTAGGGCTGGTGCAGTGGCAAAAGGCGCTGCAGTACAAATTCACAGTTAGTAGGCTCACTCTCTGGCTGGTTCCGAACGGGTTTCTGCTCCTCTAAAGTGGAGTAGTCATTAGATAGGTACATAATTAGTAGATACAAAAGTTGTTCAAAGGAACAGAAACATCTGCTCGAACATCGGTCAACTCCTACTAATGACTGTCTTGAAATGATTAATGTTTTGCTCACGATAAATATGATAATTATTATAATTAAAGGATAGAATTAGGGAACGAACAAGAATAAATCAAAGGAGTTGGAGGGGTTAGAAGTGTTGTAGTGGCAAGTGGCCTGCATACAAGGCGCCGAGTTTCAATCTTGGATAGTGTGCCGTATAGGCCATCAGGCCCATCATCCATGCCTTTCACTCCAACCCCCTCCTCCCTTCTCCGAATCGCATTCAAAATTTCGCTGCGATTCTGGATGGAAGAGGGAAAAGGATAAAGGATAAAGCATTTGCCGTTGATCAATCCCTTTTTGGGATGCGGCACGCATTCTACTTCCATTTGTACATTCGTAGTGGCGTTTGAATGCGATGTGGCCTATACAATGACTTGCGGGGGCCAGCCGATGTACAAGTCAGTGTTTTTATCCTCCCAGACAAGTCTGGTACCAATTAACCGACCCCGGAGGGATGGAAGGCTTGGTTGGCCCGGGCGACTCACGACCCAGGATTTGATCCCCGGACCGCTCGCGTGGTAAGCGTGCCACTTGCCACTACACCACTTCCGCCCTCAAATGATAAATAACATGCTGGAAAATAACAAAAAATTTGATTCTTGTGAATTGACTATTCAAAACCATATATTTAATTAATTATGCCATGTGCATTTTGAAAGGCTCCCAGCATTGTTCAAGAACAGGTTTCTTTTGAACTTGGCATGAAAATTTGTGTGTAGGATTTTGTGGTACCCTATCTAACAGGGAAGGGCTACCAGCTCGCCATGGCCATCTAAACGATTCTCTGCATGACGATAGGAGGCAAAACAGCGCAACGGTAGTGACCGGAACTCACAGTCAAGATGTAGCGGGATCGACCCCTTGCCGTTTTTTCTGTCTTGCTTTTTTGTAGAAGCAGCTGAAGCGGCTTTTAATAGCCTACTTGAGCCGTATACCTGAAGAAAGCGAAACACTAAACACGAAAAGAGACCGATCCCACGACGTTTTCACTGTTTGTCCCGACCACTACCGTAGCGCTGTTTCTTCATAGCTCCGCTCAGGGAATGGTTTAGCAGATTTGGAAGGTGGATTTGAGATCAGCGTTCAAGGACACATATAGGCCGATACGGTAGAGAGGATACATCCCTTCTTGAATGGCCATGGCAACCTGAGAGACTTTCCTTGCAAGGCTGCAGTACTTTTTATCAGGCTTACGTTTCGGCCTCTTTGCCTACGTCAGAGCCTGAAAAATCGAAAAGCAGACCCTTTCATGGGCCAAACAATCCTGAAGACAATTTCTCCAGAATACTAAACCAACAGGCGGTATCGATTGATCCAAGAGGGCTACAAGGCTTACCTAGATCTTTGTCGCCAAGGCGCAAGATCGACCACCCAAGAAGCAGACTTTTGCGTGGAATGAGCGAACCTATCTCTCCTCCCTGACCTCACCGAAACTCAAATCTACAGAGGTCGAGGAAGGTGCGCCAGATCACGGGCTACAGCTCACACTCTTTTTCCCTGGTGATTTTGGGTCTCTAGGAGCAATGATACCGGCTGTTGGTTTAGTATTCTGGTGAAATTGTCTTCAGGATTGTTTGGCTCCACAAAAAGATCGCTATTGACTGCTTTTTGGTTTTTCACGCTTTGACGAAGGGGAAAAGGCCAAAACCCTGGCTTAATAAGTTCCCAGCATACTTCATATTTGGTGCGTTTTCTCACATCTCAGAATAACTCTTGAGTGGGCCTGGGACATCTACAACCATTTATAGTCTAAATTTAGCAAGAAAAAATTGAATTATGGCGATTACGTGGCGTATCCGGGAACGATCTGTGCACTTTCTTTTTCTTTCCGTGTTTTTTCCATTTTATCGAGTTTTAGAATCAGTGTAAAAAATGTAAGATTGATCGCCCTTTAAAGTGTTTACGAAGGTATTGACATAGACTTTTTTCTAATGGAAACTTCCGTACTTCTAATCTGTTGTGACGTATCACACGGAAAAACTGCTCGAAACGTTCACGTTTCTGGATCGTCGTTAATGAGTCGAGTCTTTTGGGACTCCGCTAGACGTTGCCTAGCACCGCACAAATATCTGAGTACTTCAAATCGCGCCAGTCAAGTATCAAGTAGAGAAGCAAATCCTTCAAAATCGCTTCGATCAGGAAATGTTTTCCTTAAATTCATTTCATCCTACTTGTTATTTTTTGCACGTTATGACTTCATCACATTGTTAATCATCATATTTATTGCCAGTTATTTTTGCGTAATGTGGCTCAGGGGGGGGGGGGAGGGAGCTCATGACACTGCGTCACATTCACGAGAACGCTCAGTTTTAGGACTAATTGTAAGCCATAGAGGACAAGGAGGACGCAGGCAAGTGTAAGCAATTCTCAGTCTCCTCTCTTGAGTCCGGCCCTTTCTATAAGGATTGGTCCTGGTGGCTACCCTACGGACTGCCCCCGCCCCTTGAGGCACACTGCGCCATTATTTGATTATTGTAATTATCTTTTTTATCGTACGCAAATTATCAGCCATTTGAACTGTAATATCGAGTGGCTGACTTCCTGGTTTTTGGATTGTTTCGTGATAACACCAATGGAGAAGTTTCCTTTGTTTGAGGCATAAGATGTGGATGGAGTCCTGCCAAACCCCCTTTGCTTTTCAGAAAAAGTTTTGTTGCATAGCTTTCAGCCTCGCGGTCATTGCCGATATCGGCTAACCGGCTCAACACGTTATACGTGTGAGTGCTGAAAGCTATGGTACGTATACCATGAAAAGCTGAGTTGGAATGAAATGGTGCCCCGGTAGCGTAACTGGTAGCGCACTTGCCCGGAAAGCGAGAGGTGCGGGTTCTAGTCCCGCCTGAGGTTTGTGTTTCACAACCCAGCATACTTGTGAAACTTTTGTTGCATATTTTGACGGAAATTGCTATTTTACCTTCAGCAAAGTTTCGATAACTGTTTTTGGAAAACTGAAGCCACTGGGATAAGGTGCCTAAAAGTAGTTCCTCCCAGAGTGAGAAAGAGGGTTCCCAAGCGCAGAAGCTCAAAAATGTGACACAACAGCGCTAAGGCAATGCTTCGTGCGCTTCCGGCTTTGTCACTCTATCAATCGCAGCATACGTGCCTTTGGCGCCCGTCTCGCGCACAGCGTGCCCCTCTCGATTCCCTTCCTTGCGGCGCTAATCTCTCCGTCACACCACGCCGACCTCAAGAGGGAAATTTCAGTGTTTTCTGTGGCGCTTTTTGCTTCTTGATCCCTTTTGAAACAAGCTAACACAGCAACTCGATCTCGACCCGTGCCTTTAAGGGGAGTTCCGATATATTTCTGGAGATAAGAAGGGTAGAACATTTAGCGTCAAGAACTTTTTGAAATGCGCCACGATTTTGACCTCCATTTTGACTTGTAATAATATTTCGAATCTGTCTCGAAAATGAAAAATGAAAATGAAAATTTCTTCCTGATCTATTCAGCAAGGCCGTTTGGCATGCACTACGCATTTGGCTTGCGTTTAGAATCGCGAAAGGATGAAATAGTCACTAAAGTGTTTCCCGCGAGGTTTGCCATTAAATCGTGATTACCCCAAATCGATTCGATGTCCCCACCCATTGCATACGCGCAATGTCAGCCGAAAAATCAAGGAACCTGTACCAAATGGGTTTTGCAGGCAGGGTCAACCGTTACGTTGGACCGATATTGGAGCGACGTTGGACCGATGTTCACCGCTCTCCGCGCCGGCATTCACTCTCGCCACCCGCGAGCCGTCTGTGTCTCCGTGCGTACGTTCACTCTCGGCATTACTCTCGTCGTCGCGTTGGACTTTGTCCAACGGACGGTTGACCCTGTTTGTGACGTTGGGTCTTTGGTGCACTGGTAAAATGGCTTAGCTGCCTTTCATCCTTGTTCTCGCATTTCAACTGGAGATTTTTTTTCTTAGGAGAGTGCTTTTTTATAGTCCTCTCTGACATGCAGCACTGGTTCCTACATAGTATTCACCTGAAGCGATAGCAATGGCACCTTTTGCGCCCCTCCGTCCGGGCAGTACTCGTTTCCTGAAAAGCCGCGTTTCCCTCTGGTTTTATTCCGTAGGCTTCACTAATAGGGCAACATGCAAATGTGGAAGTCAAGGGCAATTTTTGACGTCAAGCACCCTAGAGGTTCTAGCCTGCTATCTTTAGCGTGGTCTCAATAGCAATTGTTCACAAAAAAAAGAACCTGTCAAGGATAATCACATCTTCAGGGCATGCTCGCAGCATCGGTGTTGAGCCACGGGAGAGGCTGTCTCGTTGAGCCTGCCTTTTTTCTAAAATTCCTTCAGTTCTAATTACCCCTTCGCCATCAGTGCGTTGAAAGCCTTTTAAGTTCTTATAAATGAAGGCTTTCTCATTGTCGCCTTGCTAGGCTCATCGGACGGTGGGAAGATGAGATCGTTTGGCTTATTCAGAGACGCCCTCCACTATCAGTTAGGTATTATTAACTCCTATTTGAACTAGACTATGCTGCTCACATAGATAGAAGACTTGCCGTCCTAACGTCTCGAAAGATGCATGGCAAGGGCGCTAGGTCCACCGCTGTCAGCTTTGATACAGAGGTCCACAAGGCAGATGTCTGCGCCTTGCTCGTAGCTGTGCTCTCTTGTCTTTGCCCTCTCCTCGATGCTCAATATCTCTTCGTCGTAGCGCTGTCCACTGAACAAATTTCATGGCTCCAGCTCACTCGTCATGGTTTGAAGCTACTTTTGAATGTTTATAAAATTTTCCCGTGTTTAAAAAGGATAATCTTGGTGGGCTCCGATTTCGGCTTTTTATCGTTGATTATTTCTATTCTATTGCAATATTTCGGGGGGGGGGGGGGGGGTTGGGTCTTCCGAGTGGACTCTAATTTTTTGAGGAAATCACAAAGGGAACTGAAGGAAGGGAGTGGTAATCCGCTTTGAGTCAACTAGCCATCAGTCTTCCAAGATGCGCCATGCATTCGTCTTTAATCAGCAATGATGTGCTTTCTAAATGTTTTTTAGTCTACACAATTACTTGCTGGTGCCACTTTAGGTACATGTCAGTTCAACCATCGCGCTAAGGTGGTATCAGTCACTCAACATCAGAGATGTGCGGGGTGTATGTAGCTGGCAGTGGTGTGCTTCAAGGTTTGATCCGTGAAATTCGAGTACTGCTTTTCGCTCGCACGTTAATCGTTATGTTGTCCTGAACCTGACAGATTACAACACTTGTTATCCGTTTGTGACCTTTGGCAACACGCGCTAATATTTGCGCTCTTAGAAATGTTTGACAAGTGGCGTTATCGATGTGAACGAGTACGGCGCTGGCAGCACATTGATCGTTTCCAGGGATTTCGAAATTCTCCCTTTCATCGGATTTTCAATTTTCATTGTTGTTTTTCTCGCTTTCAGACTGTCCCAGTTGGACTCTGAACCGTGCTCTATAAAACTGAATTTACCCCTTTTCTGGGTGGAGCTCACGGGTTATCTTAGGCTTCATTCAGAAGTACAAAGTGACGCAAAACCAAGACTTTGACGTCACTTTGTGCTTCGGGAACGGTACCGTCCCTTCAAGCTAACACCCCTTCGTCATTCCCGCTTCGCCCATTTCTACCGCTAATTGCAAGGATTTATTTCCATCCTCTATCATTATTCCGTCAGCACTGTACACTGCACTTCCTACACCTAAATTTTGCTTGAGCTTCAGACCAAGCAGACTAATTTTCACTGTCCTTACATTGTATTCAGGATTATAAGAGGGCAGCAATGAAGTGTGAGCTGCGATTCTCTGCTATTCTGTATAGAAGAAACGACTACGAGAAAGAGAGAACGCAGCGAATCCAGGGCCAACCGTCCGTTTGCACTATTTGAACGAGGAGCTCGCATTTACGAGGGAAGGGTTTGGGTTGAGTGATGTTAATGATCTTTGGAGAAGTGTGAACGGATGTTGTTAAAAATCGTTGCCATAGATGTGTTTTTTGCGACAGATTTGGTGACACTTCTACAGAAATAGCATGAGTTCTACAAAATTGGAGGATTTGCTGCTTTATTGTCGATTTGGAGGAAAAAGTGGATGAAGTTGGGGTGTGTCAAAAGCCTCCAAGGTCTCTTGGTGGTGATGGTGGATCGCATCGAGGCCCTATAAGGGGGAGGGGAGGGGATATCAGAATTTTTGAAAGAGAGCGAACGCGACAGTTGACCCCAAGTTGATCGGGACGTATATGCGCCACACGAAGCTGACTGCAAGGAAGCGAGGTGTGACGCTTTCACGAAGTGCGCTGACCGCTGAGCAGTACTTGGAAAGCGCTCCGAACCTGTAGAGGTCTACCCTACAGAAGGACGAAGGGATTCGTTCACCCAACTTCTGCTAGGCTGTGCCTTTAAATAATTTCGATAAATAGATGAAGAATCCAGTTTTGACTATTCCCCTTCTGATATGCACTGCAGATTCCGTTCTTATTCGAGATCTTAGCAATTTTTGGAAGTACAAGTGGTCCATTCAATGAAGGTTTGGGAAGTAGGTCTT
>MU892392.1:0-11394 GCA_036418205.1 Ostertagia ostertagi
GAACATGGAGAATACAAAAGAAGTAGACGACCACACGTGAAGGAAACGACACACAGTTGCAAGGATTTGCGCCCAATTGGCCGAGAAAACGAGGTCCTAATAGGCTTTTCAAGAATTCAATCATGTGAGAGGGTGAATCAATAAGTGCAAGCGGAGTAATTGAAAAGAGAATCCGGAAAAAAATTCGCCCTGCAGAACTAAGGAAGAGGACTAAGCGAGTATCCGAAGAGCTATCTGCTGCCTACTGCTGCTGCACAGCCTACCCAACCAATAACACATCAATCTGTAACGAGAAGTTGACGTTTTCTCCCGCTGCTCGGCCGCCGTCGGCGTTGCCGCGCTGAAGAAATCTCATGAATAATTCGTCGACGCTGAACGTTCTTGGAAATCACACGCTTTCATGCGATCAAGCACCATCTTCGAATACTGGGAAATTAAGATGACGCCCCGCCTCTCCACTCTTTCACAAGTTCTTCCCACGGCGAATGGGTGAGGAGACGATGGTTGGGTATAATTGCAAGACGAATATTGCCAGAATAATCCGTAAATTCGCAAAAATGAGCATTTCAAAGTGGCGGATTATGGGACCGGTCGACTTAGTCATTTGTGTACGACCCATGACATTGAGTCGAAAAGTTCGAACCTGTCTTCAGTCCCGACCAGAAAGCAACAATGAGGTTAAACTCTCTCCTGGTTGGAGTTAAAAATCCTAGGGATAAGCTAGCTCAGTTTGTACCTCACAAAATGTCCCATCCGAGTAAATACTGAAGATACGACCTACCTATTCGAGTGGAGTTGTAGGCTCGGTCGAAGTGACGCTACCCATTTCCCCCCCCCCCATATTAGAGCTCTACTTCTCACTTTCACTCCACATTACTCATTGCTAGGATAGCTTATTCGCTGGAACTTAATGCGCAAAAGCAAAGACAAATAACACTGGCCGATCCCTTTTGTCTCTGTGCCATGCACCCAACTTCCACTGAGAATCGTAATGGTGTTTGAATGCGATCTGGTCTATGCAATGACTCACCTCCAGGGTAGGATAGTACCTGGTACCAACTGGGTAACCCCTGTGGTGGTGGATTTGTCCGACGGGATTTGATTTGGGACTTGATCGCCGAATCATTTTTACAGGAACAGATCCACATACCACTGCTCTCCCCCTCCTTAGTTTATTATCTAAAAATACTACTAACACAAGTGGCTCCAGATTTCCCAGAATTTCTTGAACGATCAAAGACGGGTCGGCTTTGATAGGACGTGGACTGGTCGGCAAAGTCTCGCGGGGCAGATCGATTGCAGTAGCGGTTCTCTGGGCTTGGCGATGGCGTTGCGGGAACAAGTTACGCAAGTTTCGCGGAACAGTTTTTTCATCAGAGCTCCTTCGGAGTCCTTTCCAGCGATTTATCGCATTCCTGGAGTGTTGCGAAACAAAAGCGATGAATTTCAGAAGAACAAAATGATGAAAGTCAAGCAGGTGAAAATTCTACCCAAAAAGCAATGACGTCAAAATTCAGGAACAGGATCTCTTGTTACAGTAACCGGCGCTTAAAGCCGCCGACATACGGTACTTGCCCTTGGGATTATTAACGTGAAACAAAAACGATAGGCATTTAGACATGGAAATGGCCTGGAGCAAGCGGGCCACAGAAAGACGTGCTTCTGATTGATGAGGCTTGGAACCGTGTGAAGAAATGCAATGCACCCCACCCACCACGACAAATGGGAAGCGATGATGACGTGCATGAAACATCAGCCGTGAGACAGCGTTTTCAAAGCACCTCAGCTCTGCTTTTAAAGCGACTGCCCCTTCAAAAATAAGCAGTGCGATAAGATCAACAGAGAAAACTATTGCGAGCTGAATCATCATTATCGCAGGTCGAAAACAAAGACATAGAAGGATTTGTCCTAAGATCGTTAAGCAGAAGGGAGAAAGCCATTCATACTTGCCATCGCATCTTTGATATTTTCTTTTACAGTAAACAAAAATAGTTGGGAATGTTTGTAGCAGGTAGTGTCGTTCTCTTTTTATACAGAAATATTGCAGATAGGGCTGCTAATAACATTTCAAAACGACCACAGTGAAATTTGAGGCGGCAGTGGTGTAGTGGCAAGTGGTACACTTTAACCCCCACCCTCCCGCCGGCCCACGAGCGCGGTTCGGTATCGAATCGTCGCGCTGCTAATGAAAGCAAATTGAACTCAGCGTCTCGAGGCACGTGCTTACATTTCAATTTAATCGTCGGATTGGTCGTTGACATTTCTTAGTAGGATAGGCGATGCTTGTCTTGTTTTGAAGAGAAAGGTTTCATTCTGGTTGCCTTGGAGTGTTTGTAGTGTTGAAAAAGAGAGGTAGCCAGACTCGTGCTTTTTCTATCATGTTCTCTCAAAAAAGAAATTTGGCCACGCCCCTATTATCCAAGAGACCGTCACATTTGTGACTCTATGACTTCAGTTGTTCACTTCAGTCACTTTCAGTTGCTAATTCCTTTTCGAAGAACGGATAAGCATTCATTTGAGTTTTTCACCAGCCAATTTGCCTTGCTACATTTGCAAAATGTACTAATTTGAGGAAAAACTGCAAGTGCGCCTCAACCATGGGAAGATTCAAAATAAAATCAGTAATTATGCCGAATCACATTCCTGGAAGCTACAGTAGGGTTGCAGAAAATATGATAAAGTGCGAGATTAAATTTAGGGCAGTCCTATTTCTGGAATGTTCTGCAAATCAATATCTATGAATACTGTATGTAGTAAGTGCTTACTTCCGTACATATCCTTTAGAGACTAGAAGAAAAACGCATTGCGCAAAAAAAAATCAAACAAGTTAGCAAGGTCTCAGAAAATACAAGCCTAATCGTGAAGACGTCCTTTAAAGCAACAGTCCCAGCAGGTGGGCGTGGTCGGAAACGACTGCAATCCCCTCGGCCGATTCCGACCACGCCCACTTCAGCTCCCTGCCCTAGCGGCTTTCCAAGGTGAGTTTTTGTTCAGTCACACTTCTTACGTTCTTGACTAGGGGCTGAACAGCTCCGAAGTGGGAATCGGCCGAGGGGATTGCAGCCGTTTCCGACCACGCCCACCCTGCTGGGACTGTTGCTTTAAGCGCAACAGAGGAATATTAGAAATGAAATAATACGACCTCTTTACCCCTCCCCCTCCCACATACCCCCCCCCTCCCCCCTTTGTCTCAACATAAAAAAACATTCTAACTGAATAGATTTAATCAAACAGTGAACAACTAATTTCGTCATCATCTATTTACATACCTTTCCACTGTACCCAGCTTTAGCTTAGCCCGACTTCCACAAAATTTAGTTGACTGAAAAGAAAAGAAAATAGCTACAGGGAAGGAGGGGGTGAATAGAGGGGAGGGAGGTGATAGGGGGGAAGTACTATACCAGCCCAAGAAGGTAATAGTTAAGATTTTTGAAGAACTTATGTTCCTAATGATCTTAAAAAACTACTATTCACACGCTACTCGAGCCACCCCTTAGAAAACGCACATTCTGCAAAAAAGAACCTTTCCCACCTCCCCCCCCCCTCCCTCAACATGGTCTGTTTAAATACCTTTTCACTGACTTAGCATTATTTTACCCCGTCCTCCACAGAATTGGTTCTGACTGATAGTGAGAATGAGAAGAAAAGAAAGAAGAGGGAAGAAGGGAGGGAGGAAGGTGCGACTGGGGGAGAGAAGTATATCGACCCAAAATAGTAACGGAAAAGGTTTCTAAAAGTTATAATTTGAAGCCCAAAGAACAACTATTCACTCGCTAGTCGGACCACCCTTTCGAAAACGCACGCCTACAATTGCTGATGCCAGGCCCCAACGAGCCCTCTTTTCCGCAAATAAAATACGACTCTCATCGAGGATTTCTCGACGGAAAGTTTAATCCTAGACGTAGACAAGATGGCGACGGCAAAATTAAACGACCGCTTTGCCGACCCGAGTCAATTTGAGTCCGTCTGCACTCTTTGGCTCGTTGCTGCCCGATAACAACACAAGACGTTGCTGCGGATCGCCATCGCCTTGCACTTGCAAATTCTTCACGACGATAACATCGCTACAAAAGTTCACATAGGTGATGAAAAAGCCCAAAAAAGACGTCATGGTTTCACATTTTTAGATGACGTCATCCTTCAGAGGAATGTCAGAGGAATCACTGGGTAACAATTTGGTAAGGGGTTCTCGCAATTGTAGCGAAATATGTTCGAAACCACCCTCATCATTAAACCCTATCGGGTCCGCGTAAAAATTCACCTAGCATAGTTTTGCCCTTGAGCGCTTGTGTGGGACACCTCGGCAGCCCTCAACTACCTCAGTGACCCTGAACTTTAGTCCAATTCATGACGGTTCTCGAAAGAGGTAACCTATGCCAGTATCGATCGATGCTGTCCCGTGTTTGTTCCGAGGGCAAAATTTTATGAGATTGAGTTCGCGAGAACAACAAATTTTACAAATTGTTGAAAAAAACCTAAATTCCCATCTAAAAACGTGCACGTTTTCGTGCCGAAAAGGTGATAGTCACCAGAAAATGGGCAAGAAAATTCGAAAATTGAAAAAATGGTTTCACAACACCAACCACGCCCACTTGCAAACTCCACCCCTCGAGCAAAGCTAAGTAACTCTGATGGTGAAAGTGTGTCCGTTTATTTTGAAAACTTCGAAAATATGTATGTAATTTAATATATAATAAATTTATATGTAGATGTATTACTGTGAACCCTTAGCTTCTTCACAAAGTATTCATTTTGCTCAAACATTTCGCAGAAACATCGCCGTGACATACAAAAGGGGGTGTGCGAAAAGACTTGAGATGCTAGAAAGTGAAAGGATCATGATTCAATGACGGGAACATTAGGATGAAAGGCTGGAAGAGTAGAGTGAAACGAGCCACGGTTCAGTCGTGTAGGTCGATTGATGGCGAACCTATCGAGCGCCGAAAATGCGCTTTGCTCAATTCACGTGCCCACGGCATGGCTCTGGTGGTGGTCGATGAGATGCAAAGTCGGCTGCGCTCTTCCAACTCGAACTAGTTGTTACTCGCTATTCGAGCGAGAGTGCGGCCACGCTAAGCCGATATGACCCAAATGGAATGACGACAATACTCATTACTACTCTGCGCTCATGCCTTTCAACCCAAGGTTGTTACATGGACCAAAAATAGGAAAGGATTCCTGCTAAGTGAAGGATGAGAGAGTAGTGTCGATGCGGGTAGGGATACGGTTCTGCACAGGTGTTTGCTATTGCCACCCAGGCAATCGAACTGATAACGGCGCTCATTCGTCTGGCTGGCAGCCATCACACAAAACGCTCCCATACGATGTCACATGTGTTCTTTGTTGATGAGCAAACTTCAGGCGAGAGATAAGAAGGAAATGAAAATGACTAGACGCCTCCATTTCCCTAATAGACACGGGGAAAAAACGAGGCAGAAAAGCTTTTATTGACGTAAATGGCGTTTGATGCCATTCATCCACTCAGCATATTTATTTTTAGGCGCTATCGCAAGAAACTGGGGCATACTTCGAAACTTAGAATAGAAAGGGTCATGAGGTTTAGGGAAAAGGAGAATAGCTCACGCTATCTGGAGTCTCTCCCGCCCGCCTAAAGCTTAGTCCCGATTCTAAGAAAAAGCAGGTGTTTCAGGTAGTTTTAGCATTACCACCATAATGCCCCCTTTCTTGCGATAGCGCTTTCCTTTATTTGATTATTTAATCGTACATCTGATAGATATGGTTTAATTAAGACAAAATGCCGAAACAGAAAAAGAAATTGCCACCAGCGGTGAAAGGCGGAACGGGTGAGAGCTCGGTGGACACAAATAGGCAGATAATAAGACCCCCGCTAGGGATAATCCGTTCCCAGAAGCTTTTTTTCTAAGATAAGATTATTGAATTGGGTAGGAAGCACGATATCAAGCGATCCAAGTAGTAGAATCCAGCTGGAGAAGGGATTGCGTATGCGCCCACTTTTGAAAGCAACAATTCCAGATCAAATTCGCGGGTAAAGCTTTTATAAAGCAACAATTCAGATTCGAATTTCCGCGATAAAACGCTTCGATGTCTAAGCAAAGTTGTAGTGTGGAGGTGACTGTAATGACGAAAAGCAAAAAAAAACGTCAAAGAAGGCTCCACAGGGACTCCCTCTCTCCTCACAATGAAGCGAAAGCGCTCGACGCAGTGTGTCTGAATGTGCCCGCATGAATTGTGCCCTACTGCAGTGCTGGCCAACTGTGGCAATTCGCCCAGTAATTGCAAGGGCGACGCAATGAAAGGTTTTTTAGGTTTCTTTAATGTGAAAGGCTAGAAGGTAAAGTAGAGTCCAAGGCGTATCGGCATACCACCAATATTTATTCAAAGGGTTGAGCTCAGAGCTAGTCACTGTGGTCCCGAAAACGACCGCAAATGTCTCCATAGCCCATCACGCGCGCGCTGCAAGTGTATGTCGCTCACAAAATCGGTAAGTCCCGCCTACTTCGAGAGCATTCCACTCCCATCTAGCGACTTCCAAAGGTGAGCTTTTGTACAGTGTCTCATAATAAGTTCTATGACGCGGCTAGTGCACATTTTCATCGCACAGTGTCAAGGTAGATACTCTGCTGGGACTGTTGCTTTGAGGCGGGCTGGGAGCTTAAACATAAGGATGACACAAGGAATACAAGATGAGCACTATTCCACAATAACGTACCGAAATTAATGCTAAAAAATGAATTCAGGAAAATAGGCCCATTTGTCACGTTTGTAGGCACACTTGGATGAGCTCTGGAACAAAGTGCGTCCGTTCTCGCCGTTATCGTCAGCTACGAGCAGGAACTGTCTTCATTATCTGTTCGCTTAAAGCTGTACTATGGCCACGTGGCCAAGAAATAAGTGAAAATAAGCGGAGAGGTCAACGAATTTATGCTGGCCCTTCAATAATTTCAAGCGATGAATGATTTCAATCCAAAATTCATAGAGACATTCAAATGCATATGTGACATGAATTGGGCCATTTAATGATAAATGCAACACTTTTTTTTCCTCAAAACAGAATCTATGAGGTTGATTAGTCCTAAAGGGTTTGATCTCAGAAATGAGCGCGTGCTGTGGATCGATCTTAGCAGATGCGCTATACCCATGATAGAGTAGATCTACAGCTTCAGGACCCAATGTGGATACTGCATGCTACTGCAAATTCAAACCCTACAAAAAAATATTCCGTATGCTCACGTCGAGCGGCTCAGGAGAAAGCAGTGAGCCACCGAGAGGTTCTCAATGAGGTAAGTGGGTATCGGGTGGTGTAGGCATGGTCTTCGGAAGACATTGGAATAGGACTTATCGAAGATTTTGATATTTATGAGGGAAATTTGTCTTTAGTCTATTTTCGATACATTTTTCAAAATTTCGAAAAAGGTTAGCGGAGTGGAGAGACAGGACGGGCATATGACTCAGAAGGGGGTGAGTTGTGGGCGGGGTCAACCGTGACGTTCGCACTTTTTCGAAGTTTTGCGACCCCCTTGAGAGGGGTCTCGATGTGTCCCCCCACCATCAGAGACTCAGGAGGCTTTCCCAATAAGACCATCATCCCCGACCACCACCCTGGTCATCGTGGAACGCACAGTTGACCGTGGTTGTGGGACCACAGAAGGAGGTGGGATCGTATTGACTGTAAAGATCTCTCTGGCCCATGGGAGGTGTTCGCGTTGAGCTCTATCTGGACCCGAGCGCAAGTGGAACATCCGCGGACAAAGCAGGCAAATTCCGCCGTATCCTAAACTATGCCTAGGTCCCGCTCCTGTCTTTTCGTTCAACGCCCATAAAGCCTAATTTATAAAATGACGCCAAAGCCATCCACGCAAAGCAATGCCTCATTCTTAGAGGCCAGGGAAAGACGTGAGCTCATCGAAGAGCCGAAGACCGCTTCCGAATGCGCCATCCCGCTCTTAGAGTTAATAGAAATCTAATGGGAAACGAGCCTTTTTATATAAGCCGGACGTTTTCCCACTGAGATGACGTTTCAGACCCCATTTGTCGTTCTGCTCATTTTTCTCGGAAAGAGACTGGCGAAAATTCTTCCACCGTATGCATTTCTTCTAAGATAATAGCTTAAAGAAGGAATGATTTCTATGCTCCCGGGCTCGACAACAGCTGTTTATGAAAACCTTTGTTCAACGGGAGCACTATTTAATCTGTTCAGTCATAGAGTCATTTTCTTCCGCAGCGGCTTCAAAACTCCCCGAAATGCCTATTTTCCCCTTCTTTATGTGAGGGTGCATGAATTTTTCGAAATATTCATTCGTAGTGTTTTCAAAACTTTCCAGATGGAAATATTCACCTAGCGGTTGAACGTTTCGACGTAATTTCCTTCTTTAGAGGTCTATTAGCATTTAGTAACTAACCTGGAAGGTCTTTCAGGGATTGCCAAGCTTTTTGAAAACGGTCTTTTGCATGATATAGGGGCACATGCGGGCATTTTTTCCTGAACGGCCCTCTGAATACCAGAAAAGGGGGTCCCTAGTTCGATTCCTCGTGGTGACAAATTTTTGCATTTCGAGTTGACGTTTCCAAAATTCGCGCAAAATGGAGTTAGCATGAACAGAATGCATATTCATAATTAGGACGTCAGTAACCACGTCAACTCGAAATGCAAAAGTTTGTCACCACGAGGAATCGAACTAGGGACCCCCTTTTTGGTATTCAGAGGGCCGTTCAGGAAAAATTAAACATGGTTCTGTGGTTCCCGCATGTGCCCCTATATCATGCAAAAGACCGTTTTCAAAAAGCTTGTCACGCCCTGAAAGACCTTCCTGGTAAGGAACCGAGGGAAAACTAATAACTATGTATAGCAAACGGCGACACCTCACCAAATGGCCGCGAAAAGTCCACTGCCATGCGTCTACGACACGCAATATGACACGGTCTCTGGAACATCTCGATTTGATGGCTCTCCCGTTGCGCTTACAACCTATGGCAACGGCTCCATACTACTGTGACTCACACCATTCAAACTTCTGCCGACACTGTGATTGCCTACTTAGCCGCCCAGAGTCCCCCCTCATCTTCAGATTTATCTTAAGATTCTCACCAAGGGGAAGTAGCCCCGAAAGCCCGCCGCGAATTTGACGGGGCAAATTGTTGGGACGAGTTGAATCCTTGGACAGTAGCCTCACTCAACACCGCCTCAAAAATCCATTACTGAAATTCAACCGACATCCGTAGATGTATTATCGCAACTCTGAACGCGCCTTAGAAAAGAAAGTGAACCTCGTCGAAATAATTATACGCATCAACAAATCCTAATACGTCCTGTTTTAATTAATTAACTGATTACACTACGATAACGGATTTTGAAGTGAGTTTACACGTTCATTTGGTAAACACCACGTCCCTGTCTCCAACATAATTACGGCCGGTGCTAATTAAATGCCTAATAAATTGCTAATGCTTAAGTCAAATTAAGCTTTTATCATTCTGCGTGCATGAAAATAAACCAGTGAAACACTGATAAAAGGCTAACATTTACAATCACTTGAAAATGGAAGAAAGATGAACCATTCCACCTACAATGTCCAGTATGTCAACAATGTTTACTGAAGTGACAGGCAAAAGAGCTCGCGGAGAAAAAGGTCAAAATAGCTCGCGGCCCTTTTGAACCAAGCCGAGTTGTCAGCTTTGAGAAGAGCCACTATCACGGATAACGCCAGTGGAAGAAAGCACTTTCTTTATCAGGTATCACTTCATTGATGATCTCATCTCTCACGTCAGGCGATCCTAGCGCAACAACACTTAAAGCATCTCAATTTTTTAAAAGCCGCCTATCTTGATGGAAAACAGTTTCCAGTTCCAGTTGCGAAGAAAGCGCTGGAAAATTTGGTGAAAAAAGAATCGGGTAATCGGCAAGATGGCGAAGTGAATAGATTCGGGGGGGTGCGTATAAAGCGATGGCCCGGCTTCTCCCGCTCTTGATGCCAAAAGGTGAATGAAGAGCCGCTAGCGACACAACGCTGCACCGAAGCTATGGGAGGCAAAATACAAGTAACCACCCGGAAACGAACAATGGTTTAACATAGTGAATGAAAGCCTGCAATGGTCAATGTAAATCAGTCTCCTCAGGATGCGCCATGTGTTCGACCTCTTCACAATATTTAGAAAGGTACTCTTCAAGTGTGCATGTAAACTAACACTGTGCAAAAGCCGGCCACCAATTCCTTTTTTTTGCAGAGATAAATTTACCATTCAGGTCAGGTGACTCTGCAAGAGGGAGAAAATAGGTTGCCTTGAACAGGACTCATCCCGGGTCCGGAAAGGTGATAGCGGAGCCGCTTGTGGTTGTACTATTCCCGCCCCTTGATCGGACTGCACGTGCAAGCGGGTAAATACGGTGAGATGGCTATAGGTACTTCCCTGGGCTTACTCTTTTCATGAAACCAATCTTAGCTGGCCACTCGGCTCCTATCCCTTTACTTTACAATCCTTCAAAAGATTGTAAGAACAGTATGGAAGGAGACAGACAGCAGTTTGCATTGGTTGTTCTAAAATTATTAGTCAAATATATAAAAGCATAAAGCATTCGCAGTTGATCAAAATCTAGATGAGAGATCTTTGGGATGCGGCACGCATTCTACTTCCATTTGTACATTCGTAGTGGCGTTTGAATGCGATGTGGCCTATACAATGACTTGCGGGGGCCAGCCGATGTACAAGTCAGTGTTTTTATCCTCCCAGACAAGTCTGGTACCAATTAACCGACCCCGGAGGGATGGAAGGCTTGGTTGGCCCGGGCGACTCACGACCCAGGATTTGATCCCCGGACCGCTCGCGTGGTAAGCGTGCCACTTGCCACTACACCACTTCCGCCCACTACACCATGTTAAATTCATGATTGAACTCAATTGGGTCAAACTATTTTGCTTTTTACACACTCGAAATTCTGCCTTTGTCATCTTTATTAGAAGGTTGGTTTTGGAGCTGAAAATGAAAGAATTACTGAGCATAGAAATATGACATTCTGACCACCCAATTCACCGTCCTTACGATTCTCGACGGAACCAAAGGCAAGGGACATCCTAATTAAACTTGGGATGAATATGTTGTATTTACAAATACAAGCTTTTCTGCAATTTATATAATGAGTGGACGATGGCTGGATGCCGCGAGAGATTGCAGCTCTCGGAAGAACAACTATTTGATTGATGGCTATCACAAGCGATACATGTGCATATTTCCAGTGCAAATTCCTCATCCCAGCCGATCATGCGAACAAAAAACGTCACGATCGGAAGAAATCTCTTGCATAGCAAAGCATTCGGGGTTAGTAGGCACTTGTGAGACTTGTCGGGTAAAAACCGACGTCTCAACAGAGCGCTCTTCTAACTTCAGATGAAATGTTCAAGACTTATTATTCATGCATTA
>MU892399.1:0-16971 GCA_036418205.1 Ostertagia ostertagi
GAATGACTACTTCAATAGTTGTAGTAATTCGTACTTTTTAAGGGAACAGCTCAAAAGAAACAAAACTTACAACGTTGTGGATCGATATCGTTTCGATATGTCTGAAGAAATTGAGGACAAGGTGGATCGAGGTGGACGGAAACGGCGAAAGAATGGTCGGTTGATTGTTGTTTCTTAACCAAGATGGGACCAAAATTACTTGTGTTCATTGGTAAATGTTACAGATTTCCCTACTGGCGAAAAAGTGCCTGCAGCTCCGTGTTGGTTTTGTTTGTCGAATGTGGACGTGGAAAAGCACTTGGTGGTCAGCGTGGGCGATCTCTGTTATGCTGCAATGCCTAAAGGACCACTCGTGGAGGATCATGTCATGGTGCTTACTATAGGTAAGAGGTTTTGATAAACTTTGTTGTTGTTGCTCTTGAGCATCTGATAGCCAAATAACCATTTTTTGCATTCGCGCTACTAAGCATGTCGCTACCGAGCCAATAGTTGGCACGATGACGTCATTGGATGTCGTTGGCGGACTAAACCCTTCGCATGCTAGGGGTGTGGTTGTGACCGCCTCCTAACGTCCTTCCACCAGTGACGCTCGATGACGTCATTGAAACCGCACGGTTCCGGCCATAACAATCTCCGCCTTTAAAGGGGCCACTCATATTCATTTTGGCCCGCCCAAGCGCTCTCCTTTTTCTTCTTATCGAGGCTGTTATTTGGTCTCTAACGGATGACTCGTGAAGGGTGAAGGCCAACGCTTATATTCCTGAGTTTAACAATAATGAAGTTATGGCTATTTACAGGTCACATCCAGTCGCTTGTGGCCGCTTCAGACGAAATACGCAACGAGGTGGAGAAGTTTAAGAACGCTTTCACACTTGCAGCAGACAAGGTGGGAGCTAGTTTATTTTCGAGGACGGTTTGATATTCGTTGGACCACGAGTTGGAAGACGCAAAAAGAAGGGAGATAAATTAGAACGGCCAGCAATCAGCTGGCTGTGGTGTGATAACCGAAGAACTGATCAGTCAGCACCTTGCAGATTTTTTGTTCACTTCCATCGATCATTGACGGATTTCAGTTTTTGAAACACAAGCACTTTGCAGCGTGTTGGAGAGAGGAGAAAATGACTTAGGAAGGACCTCTCTGAGAACCATCGATAGGCAGCGCCCGTAGGAAGCGACCTTTTGACGTCCGACGATAAGCAGCACCCGTACGACTTGGCTTAGATCAACGGAGGGTCGCGTATACGCTGGTTGTTGTATTCAGGGGTTAGCATCCCCACGTAAACTCATGCCGAAGTAGGCCAGTCGGGTATTAAGGCTCCTTTGAGATAGGCTAACCGTACAACGGTTATCCTGTTTGACCACTGCAGTACCGTAGCTGAGAAGCAGAATCCTACTTAGTGCGTAATTCAGGGGAGCACATCTTGCGGATCCCGATCCCGAGTTTTCTCGAAGGTTGGAAAGTCATAGGAGAAAGAAGAAGCCGTTTGGAATGAACAATCACTTGCTCGCCTGATTCTCTCACAGCTGTTCAGCGTTTTTTGTATCTGTCCCGCCCTGCTGAATGCCGATAGCTTCAGTTTTTCAGAATCTATTCCGAAATTTGTTCTTTCCAATCAGCTTGAAGGAGCGGTTGCAGCGGCAAGAACAGGATTGTGGTTTTTGTTATGCACGCATCACCGGGAGGGAAAATTTCATGGGAAGCAGTGAATGCGAAAGATCTTGTGAGGTTTCAGTGGATTCTTTCATCGGCCGAGAGGCGCAGAAGGCGAAATTTCATATTTTGTCATGCCTCACGCGGCGCTATTGCAAGATACCGTGGCATCTCAGCCTGGAGGGATAGGACCAGGGTCAACCGTCCGTTGGACAAAGTCCAACGCGACGACGAGTAATGCCGAGAGTGAACGTACGCACGGAGACACAGACGGCTCGCGGGTGGCGAGAGTGAATGCCGGCGCGGAGAGCGGTGAACATCGGTCCAACGTCGCTCCAATATCGGTCCAACGTAACGGTTGACCCTGGTAGGAGCCGTGGGGCAAAATGAAAATCTCGCACACACCTCGAATTCTCCACTAAGGCAACGTTTATTATTCTAAAATGTGACTGCCGTCCTAGGAATTGGCTAGGGCTATCTATGTTGGAGATTGCGTTGAAGAGCAGATGCAAGATCGAGAATAGACTTCCCATGCAATATTTCTGAATGACAGCGGAACGTGTGCTCGGCTTAAAATGAGACAGAGATGAGCAGTCTCAGGGGTGGTCTACGTCAAGAAACGAGCGAATTGAAAAGTGTTATATTCAACTAGCGAGATTGTCCGGATCTCGATCTATCAGATGTTCCTCGTGTGCTTTTTCAATGCGTCGCATGACCGAAACTGGAGATGCGCCAATGAAGTGAGGTGCAGGTTGCGCCATGCATCTCACCTCAAATGAAGATGTATCTTGATGCGCATTTTATTCGTGTAGAACCAGAATAAAGTTCGCAGCTGATTTAGAGATTTGAGAAAGCATTTCAGATAATTTGCTGTTTAGGCTGGTAAGTCGCTAGTGTGCTTCGAGCGTAATTACCGTACCCAACATCTCCAAGTGCAAATGGTACCGATACCTAAAAGTGCCGTCAAAGCGTTGCGTGGAGCCTTTCTGAATGCTGCTAATCTTGCAGGAATTGAACTCGTCGCAATGGATGAAAGTGATCAGGTTGGTGCTATTTTTGTCTGGAGGGTGCTTTTACTTGGATGGAGGTGATCTTTATGAGCTTCAACCTTCTCGGTGCTCAACTTGTCCGTATTTCTTCTATCCTGCGTACTATTCACGATTGCTAAATTTAGCGATAAACTCAAAGTTCTCCCTATTTCGATTTAGTCTTAGTGGTTTGCAAAGAGCGCGGACGCTGAGCAACATAGCTATCATTCCTATGTGTTGTTACCCGGCTGGGTGCGTAGCGGTACATATAGTTCATGTCTACTCGCTGGGTTGAGATACTGCAATTCAGCGGGAGGTTAGAGCCAACCTCATAGAGGAAGAAGCTTAAAGGAATCTTCCACGGACCATGGACCAGTGGGCGGGACCGGAAGTGGTTTTGCGACGAAATGCATGGTAGGTACGGATCCACGTTCATGGGAAGGTTTGAAGTGAATCCTGTTCACGTTCGTGCGTTCGACACGTGGATCCGTACCTACCATGCATTTCGTCACAAAAACTTCCGGTCCCGCCCACTGGTCCATGGTGGTCCGTGGAAGATTCCTTTGAGAACCGACTTTGCTTACCAGAGTGATGATGACGTCATTCGGAAGATCTTGACACCTTTTATCAACCGATGTCCCTTCCTTGCGACATGATTTTCAGTGTCGTTAACAGCTATACCCTTGCAGGTGCGCCTGCGACCCTTACCCACCTGATATTATAGATTCATAGACCTTGGCCATTAGCGATTTTAATCCGACACGTCCATTGCCAAAGTTCGTCCAGACAATACTAGAGTACTGGTGAATGCCGTCAACTATAGTATAAAGCTCCGTGATTCCAGTTGACCGATCTAGTAAACGAAGGATGTCCGTACTTTTTCGTCGAATTGCCAGATGGTTCACGGCTGTTCACACGACAGATGAAAAATTTCCCATTGCAATTCGCTAGAGAGGTATGCACTTTTGCTGGATTCGTTTGATTTGTAATGTTCCATCTCACGAAAAAATTGATAACATGTCCGAAGTTTACCCTAGGTACTGTGATGCGCTACGTATCGGATTCCACTTGTAATTTTGGGGACATTCGAAGGTGGGGTTGATTTGAGACATGACTTTTGGGCTCGTAAGGCGTTCAAGCAAGTGCCTGTTCTTTTCCGAGTAGAACTGGTTCCAACCCACTGCGATGCGACAGCATTGGCCCAAATAAGGTTCGACTCACGAGCTCGGGTGGAGCAGCAACTCTTTTTGCTAGTGGGACAACTGCGCCTCCAAGATTTGTGCATAAATGGATCATTCAGTCATGCTCTTGTAGTCATAGTTATCCTTTTAATATAGGCTAACGCCTGTCATCCGACAGGACCTTGCTAGTGTGGGCTTCTTGAGTTTGATGGCTTGTGGGTAAGACAACCACTGAGTAGCCAATAGCTGAGCATGGGCCTGGAGCTGTGCTTAACGGTGCTCACCGATCATTCCAGAATATAGCGTTCAAAAGCAGGAAACACTGCGGCTGGGGGACGCAAGCGAATCGGACGCTGTTGTTAAAAGGGCGTCGCGGGGCGGTCTAAACACTTTCTCTAGCAGGTAAGAAGCAGTGGTTAGACCCCCGCTCAAGGCCCTCCCACCAGTGACGTCCCCAATTCTGCTAGGCCTTCCAGCTGTTTCACTATCTTCGAAATGATCCATACAAACCCATGCATACCGATGGATTAGCCCAAGAATTTTTGACTTCAGGTGTTAGCAAGTCGGCCGATTCTCGATTGTGAGGCGAAGGGCGACTGGAAGACATGTGTGCTTGGCAAAGAAGAAGAGGCAAAACTTGCCAAAGATCTACAAGCTCGATTCAAGCCATTCGATTTCACCAATACTGATGACAGCGATTAGCTGCGATCGGTTGTATTGTGGATTTGTTGAAGAACTCATTGGTGATTTCATTGTTGATAAGTATCAAACATCATTCTGATTCAATTTTGTAATAAAATAATTCATAATTCACACTACCAACAGGCAATTTGGCCACGAGCAAACTGCATTGAGCATCTTTCTTTGGCGTAGGTTTCGACAAGGGCTTCCAATAGTGGAATGCGGAATTTCAATTCCAATGGCAACCTTTCATTTTGTAGTAGCGAGAGTGTTTTTGAATGTTCTTGCAAGGTCCACATCGTTTTCTATGATCCAATTTCCATTGAAAAGAACGCCAGGATCCACGGCATGGACCATCCTTCCTTGGATGAGCCATGCACTTGAACTCCGCTCAGAATCGTTGAGGCACCTGGAGAGTGCGATACCAGTAGGGTTACAATGGTTAGCCTATTCACGCCGAGCATTTGTGAGCAGCTCCACTTGGAGCGCTACCCGTGGCCCATCTCCAACCATTTCTAAGTGTTGGCATCAAAACGTGGCCGCTACGTAATTCAGGTGTGACACATCGAGCGAAATAAATACCCTCAGATTCGGAAAATGGGAAGAGCGTCGAGCGCAGACCACACACTACAATTTACGACGGCCAAGAGGAAAGAAAACCACTGTTTTTTCGACCGTCGTCACTTGTGGTGTGTGGTCTTCACTCACGTTCTTCTCGTTTTCCGAAATAGAGGGTAGGTAAGTACATAATCCCCTAATTGTGTTTTGGAACACATTTTTCTGATCAAGCCAAATGTAGGGGCCTATGAATTGGAAACGAATGGCCTACAATTAAGAAAACAACGGTCGATGGCGTATAACAGTTGGCGTTTACTTGGTACTTTACAGCCTATAAGAATACTTCAGCTGTGTAAAAAAAAAGCCATTTTAAAGCTTGAAAGGTCACTGAGGCATTGAAAATTAAACCCTCATGTTAAAAGGTTTCTGAGTCTCCGGCCTTCCTTGTTTCATGCTTGTGGTGTTTCTTGAAACGGATCAGATCAACACAAAGCTGTGAAGAGACAATATTGAACTGAAGTTAAACAGCTTCCTGCTAGAAATTTTCCTCAAACTTTTTTTGTACTCCATGAATGTCCTCACGCACTAAATGCCAGTTGGCGAACGGCTGTTTTTTTTTTCGAATTTTGTCACATGTCGGATTTATTCACGCTATAACGACACTTGCAAAACTGTCGTAAAACTGCATGTGTTTGAAGAGTCGATCACCATGCGTTCAAAAATTGCCACCAGCGCTTCACTTCATCCGAATGCCATTCGATATCTGCGAAATTGAGAGAACCGAACACGAATCGTGGCAATTCATCGCGTCTCAGTCCCCTTAAAAACTCGAATATTTTGTGAGTGGCCTACATACTGTTCAAATGCAAATAAGCAAACAATGCATGGTTTTGGACTGGCCCACTAAGAGCCAGTTATGGAATGATGTCTCCACTGATGGCGTGCCTTCTTTGCCTGCGTCCCAAATCCCAAAAGATGCTTCAAAAATCTGAAAAGGGCGGATCTCCCTGAAAACTTCAGAAGAACTGGTCAGATGTAACCGTATGGGTGAACGTCTGGTTTTTTCTGGGCATTCTGCAAACTGCCATATAATCACGAAGACAGCGGTGATATCAGCCTGAGACCATTATTCAAGACATTCGTTGGGAAGATTAGTTCAAGACACATCTATATAACTGTCCACTAGGTTGTATAGACAATAAAGCCCCTGCAGGCTAATTTCAGCCTTGGAAAGCAGAAAATGAAGGCAGGCTCGGAGCCACGAATCGAGGGTTTTCTGAATACATGGAAGCATTCTTTGAATTAGTATCTAGCTTTTCCAAATAGAAGCTCAAGTCTTATCCCCAAAATCAGGTGCTTGATAGGACGCGTAAGGTTGTTGCCCTTGAGTCGCATATGCTTGTTTGATAAGGGGCTCCCGAGCAATTGTCACCATGGTCCGATGTGGTCTAGTGGTTAGGATTTGCGGCTCTCACCCGCAAGGCCCGGGTTCGATTCCCGGCATCGGAAAACGTTTTGCATTGGCCTATGGGAAGAGCACCAAACGGGTGATCTACGTAAAACAACTGTGCAATTGTTCCGATGAGGTTTTTTGTTTATTTCTGTTCGATTTATTCTCTTTTGATGCTTTAAAGCGGCATACCATGGTTCAATCGCTTTTTAGCCTACTGCCGTATGGCTGTCACTCATTCGTCAAACGAACCACGGATACCTGCGTGAGTATATAAACTTGAAGGTTATTCTGAAGGACGGCCTGACATGGCTTGTCAGTACAACTTTTGCGCATTTCCCCCGCCTCTAGGCATTTCGGAATCAACTTCGAAACTTTCGCTTTCGTTACTGCTCATTTCGATGTGCCACGCCCACTGTGGGTGGGACTCCGCTTAGCTGATGTGTGTTTCGAACTTCTTCGACCATCATCTATCCATTCCAAAGCTGACTCTCCTGAATTTCGTGACAGACTTCCAGACAGAGAGATCGACAGACAAAGAACACGAAAGGAGAGAACATTGTGTTACACTGCGGGAGGCCTATGAGCTTAATCTACTAGTCTAGCCAATATGGACCAGATTTCGGCTTTTTTTTGAGATTCAAATATGTTGATGGCTAGCTGTCGCCAAAGATAGCCTAATTTAGACCCCACTTGTTCCCCACTGATTTTTCATGCTGCCACTAAGCATGCACATTCTGCGATAATCTTGGTACCCTAGCAAATTGTTATACTCGCTATCAGAAAGGCACATTGAGTGAGGAACACGCTCAATACTTTCATGAGATCCCCTAATTGTACATGTATCGCCGAGCCGTGAGCTTAAAGGCAAGAATCAGGATTAAATTGATGGGTTGATTCCACTCAAATGTGAAAGTAGGGATGGGAGGTGGACCGCCAGTGGAGAAAAAAGGAAAAAATCCTGAAATACACAGGAAATACGAGCATTTTGCTCTATGCTGTGGAGAAGTTCAAAAGACAGGCAGGGAGATGAGAGATAATGTGAGCGCGGAGAGCGGTAGAGAAGTCCGAGAAGAGAGAGCATAGCAGATCAACGTGGCGACGCAGACAAGATATCGAACGGTGGGCGGACCATGTTAAGTTTGGTGGAGTCTGTTGGTGGCGAGAATCCATGGCGTAGGGGTCCTAGTGACGCGTTCGATAAGAAAGATGGCGCTACCTTTGCAATTGTGTACTCAGCACTTCTAACCATGATAAGAGCTTCTTAGGTGGCTCTGAAGCCGAACTTTGCCTTTAACAGAATCTATCGTTTTTGATCCGAGTTCTAATGTGCCCTGCGCTATGCCTACCTATAGGTATGTACTCGCATTGCCTCAGCGAGAGTGTTAGGCTCTTCAGGAAGAAGCGATACAAAAAAAAATTGGAACGCAACGAGCGGAAGACCTTATCACCATATCGGCCCCCCATCAGGGCCGTATGCTGAATGTTGGGTAGGGGACGGGGATGGGTGAACGTTGGGGAGGTTCGTCGCAGGACCCTTCTGGGCAGCTGTCGCACCTTCAATATTGCAGCTCTGTTTGTATTCTTTCATCGCTGCTTTTGGTATGAAGAAAGATATTTACGTGCGAATATACAATCAGAAACAGTAAAAGGGTGAAAACAAAGCTGCAAAATCAAAGGTGCGACAGCTGCCCAGAAGGGTCCTGCGACGAACCTCCCCAACGTTCACCCATCCCCGTCCCCTACCCAACATTCAGCATACGGCCCCAGATCCTGAGATAAAGCTGGTGCTGAAACTCCTCAAAATTTTCCCGCTGAGCTCCGAGTTAGCTTTCAAAGCAAGAGGCTATGTGAACGGGGTGAGCTATCTCTGCAATTATTATCCAAAATGTGATGACTCCGCAAGATCTGCCGGAGTCTTCTATCATACCTATCAGGTGCTGATGAAATCGTCTCTGATCTAATACCATGGAAATTGGCGAGATCCACGCGCTCGTGGGACTGAAGGCAGCTCGCGCGCAAGGTGTTGGCGGGAGCATCTTCATTACATTGGGCTCAGTCCCGTCCAGTGCAGCGCCTTCACCATGCTTTGGCCGCTCCACTAGTCTGGAAAATTCACGAAAAGCAGCGAAGTGTCAAATACTCAAACAGCCATCTCAAGGTGCGAGAATCGTAACCTCGGAAGTCATTCGGAGTCACATCAGTGCCTTCTTGATGGCGTATAATATTCCGTGATTCTCGCCTCTCAGCGACTATTACACAGTGAAACTCTGCAGTTGTTTCGGGGGCAGCCGATGAACCGCCAGCGGCGCCTGCTTTACAATGTCTGGGTAGGAGGAGGGAGGCGAGGCGATTGGACGGGCAAAGCGATGCGAAACTCTCGGACGACCGGAGGTGGTGGCCATCCCGGCTGCTTTCATGGCTGGTGGTTCCTGCCTTTCTGGGTCGCTGGCTTCCAGCTCCTTTCTAGATGGTTCACCTTCCAACTTTCTCAAGAGAGGCTTATTCTGATAGCCGTTGTTTCTCTTTTCCTTGATTAAATCAACTTCGGTTTTTCTTCCTGGCCGAGATTGCTTCTTTATTTCGTCTATTCCTTTGTACTTGATTTCTTTCTGTCTGACCAAGAAGTTTTTTTACTCAAATTCTACGATGGAACCTGACGCTTTCATTGCTACGATCCATACTAGCATCGAAATATCTTTTTGTAATGTAGAAAATGCCTCAGAAAACCAGCTTTGCTTTTGTTTTCTTCTTGAGGAAAATCCTTGTTGCCGTAAGGGATATATTCTCTTCTATTGGCCTGAGTGCCAAACGAACTCCAGAAACAAATCAGCCATACTTTATCTCCTTCACTTGTTCGGCCACTATTCAGCCTATTGAGAACCGAAATTAGGCCAGTGGGTTCCAAAATTGTAAGCAATTCGGCTGCCGTAAAAATTCAGTGCAATATTCAGAGTTCTGTTATCATATGTGATCCTGCTTGCACGTCAGCTGGGAATTGTTTTGGGGCAGGTTGACAGCCTGGTGACGGCCTCAGATGGTGACTGTGAATCGCCTGCGGCCAGTCCACCACTGCTGACTTGTCGTTGTCACAGACATAACAGCTGTTAGCGCTCAATCCGTCCGTTGAGCTCATCTCGTCTCCGCTTAGCCGTTGATTGGAAAAAGACTTGAAAATGTCTCATGGCCTTGAGTTCCTTCCTGTAAGTGGCTCCAGGAGGTTTGCTTATTAAAGGCAAATGATCGCAAAACAGAATAGTTTTTACAAGATTTTCTCTAGCTTGTTTCGAAGCGGGGGCTGGGACTGTACCGCTGAATCCTTACAATGGAAATTTCGGGCGGTAACCAAACGCGAATCCCATTTATTGCCAAAATCTCTCAACAAACCGGCTCTTCTGCATCAGCCAGAGGCGAGTAGCACGCAGTAAACTTCTCGTCGAATGGGTAACGTGCAGGTAGTGGGTAATGTCGCCGGTCTAAGTTTCCGGTTCCGGTCTTCCTTTCCTTTCTTCGGCGCCTTTCAGAAGTCGGCCAATAGCTTCCAAAATGTTCCAGCGCCCAGTGCTCACCTCAACAGCTGCGTTGCAACTCCGAACCGGGTAATTTGTCGGCGGTAAATCTACGTGGCTTGTTGAACTTCAATAAAAGCACATTGTTCGCGAAGGGTTTCTTGATTGTTGAAATGTAGCCTTATGAGCGCCACTTTCTTCTGGGTGGGCGCTCCACCTGACGGAGGCCGTTTCTAAATGGCCGACGAGGCGCAGGCACGTACTGCTCGCTCAAAAAACATCGTAAATCTCATCGAGTTCAGGTCTGAAGATTATTGCCTTGATGTAGCCATGTGACGTTAAGTTCTCTCACAACGGTTGCAGTCTACAAATCAATAATTCTGGCATTCACCAGTTCTTTCTAAGCATTACCCATTTCGTTTCCCTTTAGGCCGATGTCAGACTTTGCGAATCGCGCGATTCGCTAGCGTCTGCGGTCGCGTCGCGGCCAGTGAATCACTCAATTGGCTGGTACCGCAACGCGACCGCGGACGCTAGCGAATCGCGCGATTCGCAAAGTCTGACATCGGCCTTAGAACGTATGCTTTCGAGTTTCTGACTACAAGGCCATGCGAGGGCAAGCAGCCAGCGGTCAGTAGCGTTAAGTATTCTACTAGGGTGCTACTAGACTTAAAAAAAATGGTAAAAAAAACATTCTGTGGATGTGGGAACCATTCCCCATCAAAAATGGTCCTGGTCTGACCAAGAGAGGGTAATATTTTAAATGAGCCCTTCGTGATGGCATAATTGTGAGCGTGTAAACCCGCAGCAATTAATCCTGAGGGTACCCGACAGGAGGCCCGTCGCGCGGCAGGAAGGCAAAGTCGGCGGAAGAGTGTGCGATGTGGCACGCAATGGTAACTTCTAGTAAACTTAACGCGAAATCACTACAGCACGTACTGCAACTCGTCCACAGACTCTTGCCTTATTGTCGCGCGACGAGCCTCCTGTGAGGTACCCTAATCCTAGACAACTTACAGGCTCATTCCCTCCTTACAACTTTGCACAATATTCTACTGATCTTTTCCCTTCAACATTTCCTTCCCTCATTTGCAGATTCCTCATTTTCCTTTTATCCTTCCCTACTTGATACCTTCTCCTATACTTGAATGACGAAATTGTGGGACCGCCCAGAATTTTACCACAAGGCCAGATTTGTGATGGAAAAAAGAAACGCGGTGGCCGTTTGACTGGAACATTTATTCTCACAAGCTGGCGGGGGTAGCCGACAGGAGGCCGTCGCACGGCAAGAACCGCAGCAGTCAGCGGTCAGCGAAGTCGTAGCCGAGGCTTGTGGGAACGTACGATGGTACATCCTATTCATATAACATGACGCGAAATCACTACAGTACGCGCTGCGACCTATCCACTGACTCGGTCTTCCTGCCGCGCGACGGGCCTCCTGTCGAGTACCTCAAAACGCGGCACCAGCCGGCTCCATAGTATTGCGCTCAGTGAGCCTAAATATTTTGAAGACCAGACTCGGTTTACGGCGCGCGATGACACTATCTTTCAGTTCTCTTTGATGAGAAAGACAGAATTTTCAGTGCACAGTAGAGAGGAGGATGATGGAGGGGGAGGAGGAGGCGGGCAAAGTGTGAAGAAAAGGAAGAGCCGCTTGCCTCAAACGTCGCTCCCCGCGAAATTAGCGATCACTGCAGGGTCGCATGATCCATTCTGGCCCAGCGCCCCATCAACTAGACAAGCGCCGACACTCATGAGACCTCATTAATTTCTGAAAGTGACCGTCCGTTTCCCCTGAAGTATAAACGGGTGCATGCTGGCCATTCTCCCTATCTTACCTGATTTCCCTGATTAATTGCCGGGGTCTTGTCAGTCTGTTGTGGTTGGTGTTCAGGATTTGCATGTGATCGTGCTGCACTAGAATTCACGCTGCAAGTGATGCGTCACGAGGTTTATTTTGCTTCGGTCGTCTTTTGCCGGCAATAACCCTACCAGCGTGCAGTTCGCTTTCGAGTTAGTGAATTCAAAGCCCTTCATCCCTCCCTGTAATTATAAGACTTGAATTTGTGAATGTTTGTGGCACAAAGGTAAGTTGTAGGGGAGGGGGGCAGGAGCATCACGACAGAATACTTCAGCCCAATAATGGCAATCCATTTTTGCTGGGGGAAGGAGCGCCTAGGTGAGTGGACCATTTAGCTTAAGCAAGAACGGATGTAAGCGAGTATGAAAACCGAGGTGTTTCGTGGTTTTGAATGCCTTGTGTGCGCTGCACCACGATACCCTCTCCTCCCACCATCGTTGCCAATTTGAGTACAGTCAAAGCTATGCTTGTGTGAAAGACCAAGTAACCGGTCACCAGTGTTCGAGCTTTTGAGAGGTTTCGAAAATTGATGGCTTGAGCTAAAAGAGCTTCTAGTAGCGAAGTGCTAGGGTACCGCCCCACCCACTGCTAGTAGTGGTTGATCTCTAGAGAACACTGAATCGTCGTGCAGGGCCCACGGAGTGGACAAGCTTCTCCTGTGAGAGATTCTTGAACAGAAAGATGAAGTACCGTCATCACCTTACATTTTCTTCTCTTCCTGATCTGCTAGTCACGGTCTCTCATATAATGGATGATCCTTATATCATGAATGACGTTTCAACGAATTCAGAGACCAAAGCAGGCTTATTTACGTGAGTGTGCTTCACTCGAAGAATTTGAAGCCAACTAGCTATAGAGCGGTGTAGCAAGTCAAGTTGTTGACAGCTAACAACCACCAACTGGTCAGTCCTATCGGCTCGCTTGGCTCAACCAAATGCTGATTCACTCGTAGTTTGCTAGCTGGTTGTGGACCTACTGTTCAAAATAGTTATGTAAAAGCGAAAAAGCTCAAAAATTTGTTGCAGATGTCCGGTTCAGCAGCAGATTTTCCGCGACATATTACATACATAAAGGGATTGGGTAGGGCCGCGGCTAAAGCCTTATCATGTTTTGCATGTTTGATTTCACCCACTACGGTCGTGGGCACTATCTTAATTAGCTCACTTTTGTGGAAGCTGGACGAAACATAGGAAGCCCTATAATGCGTGATATGCGAGTTCAAAGATGGGCCAGTGCCAGGCTTGCGAATCCAGCGATTCGCTAGCGGCCTTAATGGCACACTTTCACTCGAAAGTTACCCTACTGGGAACGACCTCTCTTGTGAACGAGGTGATTAGATCAGCAACCGCAGAGGTGGCTTCCTCTCCGTATTTGAAGCGCGCAATAGATGGGCCCCGCTAATGACTTCCATCGATGGTCGCTCACCGCACCAATGTGTAGTGTCTGCGTCTCGCTCGCCATATTTTCTCTCGGCTGAGTGCCTAGTATCTCCTCGTCGTACAACTCGTCCTCCACCATCCGAAACGCACACCATACTCTCGGGTTGTCAGCGTTTTTTCTAACAGTTCTTTGCAGGCAGTCCCCTACTTACCTTTGCTCAAATTTTGCATTGCAGTAGCAAACAGCTCAGCAGTTGACGAACGTAGCTTTGGATCCCGGCTGTCTTCGGTCAGCCAGCACATCACCGTTATGCCTATAGAAAGCTGAGCACATGGCTCATACCACCTGCAGGGACTGATCAATATTACAAAAATAATGGCATAGCCGACTGCGTCAACCGCGACGAACGCACATCTCCCTCAGTGTAAATTAAGATGCTCCCGCTCCGCATTGCTACACCGATTGCTGTATTGATTTCAAACATATCCAGCGAACATATCAGTAGTAGGAAACGAAAAAACCGTTGAAACCGTTGCGACGACATCAATTAGACAGAGGCTCAGTACTGAAAATGTTACAGATCGGAAGATAGGATGATCTTCTGAGATGAATTTGTGGCCAACATTTTGGGGGCGTTTGAATGTGGGAGCCACCCTTCTGGGAACTTGAAGGCGAAACCTACCCAATCACCATATATGTAAAAACTCCTGAAGACGTAGAAGAGGCTACCGCTGCGACAAAAAAAACCATAAGGATATAAACTCGTCCATTAGCAACTGCATTATAATAACTTCTGAATCAGCCGACGCTTACTGATCAAGGATCGTAAATCAAACGCTCGGCGTTGCGCCATGAAGTTCGACTTCCATTCAAAATTCGAAGTGCTATTTGAATGGGTGTTTGAACTGGCAATACAGTAGTCACCATGGCGAAATGGCGCACAAGTCGACGTCTCCACCATCAAACAGTAATCTGCTTAAGAGCTCACTGACCTCGGCGAAACAGATTTTCTCATCTCCTCTAAGATTCGATCCTTGGAACCTGAACATAGTGGCGGCAGACCACTTGCCGCTGCTCTATCTCAGTCCTTGTCCAGCTGCTACTTACTTGGATTACTTGGCGACCGGTTATCAGTTGCGATTCTTTTTGCGCGAGTGCCAACTTCTTATCCTTACTTCTTGAAGCGAGCGAGGCCGGAAAACCGCAAGGGTAAGGTCTCGCCGAACCTCTGACCGGCTCTCGTGACCAAAGAACCCGAAGTGCTCAAGCTCTTGGTAGGGACGGCGCCTTCCTTGAGCGACAGGAACGCCCCAGCGAGGCTATCCTGTGAGACGAAAACTAGCTATGACCACTTCTGCCTTTCGCCTTGTCCAGCTGTTACAGAATTAAATTGTTCAACGGTAACTTCGCTGGTACTGAACCTGTTGATCATTTCGCTATGCAGCTTTCTGCTCAAAGAATACTTCGTGATAACCACCAGCTGACGGGTTCTTTAACCATTACACTCTACCAGTACTAACTTGAAGCTTTCGCGAGAAATAGTCCCACTCCCTACGAACGACTCCCTGGTAAGATTGATCTGAGCAAAAATACTCATTCTTCTCATCTTCCGAGAGCAAGAGATTCTTCTTCGGTCCACGCGCTCAACCTTCGAATAACATCACCTTAGCTTCGTCTTTACCGCTGCTTTGAAGACTTTGTGAATTGTTCTTGCTTTGTCCTCTTTGTGATTAGAAGAGAGGTTCTAACTGTTACTAATAAGGCCCAAATTTGGCCAAACCATTGGAGCATAAAAGGAATTAAGGCGTAATTAGAGGGGGTTTCACGATATTTTCTGAAGATTCATACAATGGAATAGGGAGAGCCGTGTGAATTCAATCCAGAGGATGATGATGCCTTCGATAGTACACGGGTAGTGTTGAAAGCGCTCCGCGCCATATTTGAACACTTTGAGAATATGTCGTAATAACTTCGCATTCAGTTGGAGACTCCGTCACAGCAGCCACCAGGGGCTAAATTATCGATGTCGGAGGGTTTGATTCCCAGGTTTAGACAGTGTCTGACTTTATATCTGCCCACATGGGATTAATATCGTCCCTCGACATTGATAATCTAGCATCCAGCTCTGCTAGTACGGAGCCTTCACTTGAACAATGACAGATTCTGCAGGTCTAGCGCGGAACGCTCTCAATCGTCTCCCGTCTATTCTGACCAAGTCTGAGGCATGGATACCCAGAAATTTCAGACCAACACCGCGTAGATGATAATTTCTTGACGTAATGCACCCCCTGTTTCCGAAAACCAGGTGCTGTCGAGTGCAGACCACACACCACAAGTGACGACGGCCTCCACAAAATGTAAATGTTTTCTGCCAATGAAATGATTAGCCTGTTGCAGTATTCTATCAGTTGTCACTAATTACAACTATCATTTACCAACTATCAGCTATCACTATGAACCACTAGTAACCAGATTTACTTGGAGGCCGTCGTCACTTGTGGTGTGTGGTCTGCACTCGACGCGCTCTGGTTCTCGAAACAGAGGGTGAAGTGTAGCCGATTTTAATTTGAATACATGCTAGCTGAAAAGTGCATGGAGCCCACGTGCGTCACAAATACGTAATGGTTGTGGTTGTAATATCAGCTACCGAAATAAATTCCTCAGAGCAACCAGATGCCTGTCACAAAAACACGTCATGCGGAAGCACTTCACCCAACTTCACCGAGGTTTCACTCTGAATTACCCACAAGATAGAAGTTTGGAAAGATTTCACTGGGAGAAGCGCTTTAAAATGGTATCACCGCCATCACTTGGAAGCGTCAGAACTTGTTGAAAAACGGAGGGTGGAAAATGGGGGGGGGGGGAATGTTATCTGTTCGACAAACCATCAATGGGAGTATAAGCAACTGCTTGGTCTGAGTTTCCCAATCTGAGCTCCATTGTATTCTTGACCCTCAGCGGTGGATTCTAACGCAGCTATCTAAACTGTTCGCTGTGCAAATAGCACCAGATCACTTGAATATCTGGCGACTGCTTCAAAAGAAGCTCAGTAATCGTTTGGCTACGGAATGGCTGGAAATTAGGCGGTCAAAGGAACTCCCCTCCATCCCTACTTTGGCTGGATTTCCAAACCACAGAAAGGTTACCGCGCTTGTGACTCGAGACCGTGCGCTAATAACGCCCCAGCCTAATATTTAAGACTGCGTACGCTATGAGCGCCCACCGCAGGAAGTGGTACGTAGCTGGCACTAATCAGTTGGGAAGGGTGCGTTGGTTGCCGTATCGACTGCTAACGGAGCCAGCATGGTTTGCATGTCAGGAGAACTCGTCCGAATACGCCCTCCTCCTAAACCAGCCTCCTTCCTTGCCATTAGGAAAGGAGTTTTATTTTCGACTTTGTCGACGGCGTCCTCTCGTTTTTTTAGTAGCCTTCCATTTCGCGTCTGTGCACTCACTTCCAAGGTCAAAATTACCTCAACTCGATCTCGACCCGTGCCTTTAAGTCCCACTATATTCCTACTACTCCCAATCGGCTACCGTTTCTCTCTCCTTCTTCGAATGAATTGAACTACTTCCTAGTTTTTTCCTGCTTCGAGCTCCAAAATCGTTTTTTGAGTCTCAAACGATCACAGCGAACCCGTCACCGCATCTTTCATCTTTGCAGTTTGC
>MU892404.1:0-16027 GCA_036418205.1 Ostertagia ostertagi
ACCTGCAACTGTTTCCTTGTGCTTACCAATCTTTTTGACAATCTCAGTATTCGTGACATAGAAAATTCCGAGCATGTAAACATGCGGTTGATCACATCATATATCTGACGTTCTTTCATTTCAGGGCATAGCCGTCATGCGGGAAGTCTGTGTAATGTGAGTTGTGCCAAAACCTTGTCACTTGAAAATTCATTGATCAAAATTGCAAATTCATGCGAAAATTGCTTTTGTATCACTTTTCTCTCTTGCTTTCTTCTAGTGAATAGTATCACCTCTCAGAATCCCGGTTTCAGCTTCATCCTCTTAGCAGTCGTCTCAGTGTTGGCAAGTAGCCGAATTCTGCCTGTGAGGGATGTCGAGTATAGAAGAATGTTGCAAGGTTTGTTTTGACAACATTGCTAGATAGTCATCACTTACGCCCCCAGTGGACCTCGAATACCGCAAAACATCATGAATGGAATACTTTTCTGTCATAAAAGAGCATCAATTTTATATTCTACATTCAACCTAACCCATATAAATACCTGGTAGTCACTCATTCATAATTCATCCAATAATTCCATTAGTTTGTAAACTCAAACTCCTGGATCTTTCCGAAAAGTGTGGAGGTAGTGTGCTGGATGTGATTGCGAGTTCGAATTTCAACTCGAGTGCGCGTCGCCAACAAAGCTCACGGTATTGGGTCCCGTCCCCCGACCGGGAACGAATCCTGGTCACAATACTAGCCAGTCAGCGCTTCTCCAGCAGCGCTTAATATGTATCATTACATTGTGCAAACTCGCTACGGAGGTCTAAATACAGTCAAGATCCGAAAAGTTGGGGTAGGGGTGTCACCGGAAGTGACGTGCACTTGATAAAAGTTGCGTAGATAAGTCATTGCCAGCATACCTTTGCTGATATCTCGCGAGTACGCTATAGGGGGGGGGGGCAAAAAAAAGAGTCACTTTGCCTATGGCGCATATCATCAAACTTTTCGTCGCAAAGGATGCCGCTGTTATTGGGAGTTATACGGCAAATTATTCCTTAGATGTCCCCCATAAGCAGAATCAGGCCCACCTTCGCTGCGTTCACCGTCTCCAGAATATGACGTCATCTGTCATCACCGTCGAGCTTAAGGAGGCCTACAATAATCGCTCCATTCTGAAGCTGCTACATAAATTCTTCAATCGGATAACTGGTGAATGACTTCTTAGAGACACTAGCTCTGACTATGCAAAATGGCTTTTGACCAGCGTTTCAGAGACGTCGTAATCATCTATGGTTTCTCGACGACCCCGTTGAGCTCGTAACCATGTTTCCGTGGGAAAATCTTCTGGTGTCGTCGGTTTAGAAGGCCACTATGCAATGTTTTTGATAGAATAGAATGTGCTCTTCAATATGCAATTGAGCTCATTCGGTTTGGTTTTGGCAAAGTGTAATTAATTCTGTTTTGAATGTGAGTAGGAGTGACTCTTTTTTTGCCCCCCCCCCCTGTATATTGGAAGCCCCTTATAGACATAGATTCTTCCAAGTACACGTCACTTCCAGGGACGCCTACCCCAACTTACGGATCTCGAGTATATATTTGATTTTACTGGCCCTTGAGATTATTCTACAGACCAACTTAGGTTAAAGGACTTTTGCGACAGTGAATGGATGTCTACGGCTCACCCCAGAAGAGAACTGGAGGATGACGAAAGCCTTGCGAAATATCAAGAAGTAATGGTGGAGTGTCAGAGACGCCTTTCCGCTGGCTGTAGAACGTGAAGTAGAACAGCACTACAAAAGCTGAAATTTTTCAAAAGAATCCTGTTTGTAAACAAAGCTTTCGCCCCATTTAGGACTCGTACCCGTACATTTAGGCTCAGGGGCAAGTGTGCTACCAGCTACGCTACCGGGCACCATTTCAGGTTCAATCAGCTTTCATGGCATACGTAGCATTGCCTTGTCAGCCCTCACATGTTTAGCCGGTTAGCCGATATCGGCAATGAGTGGCTGAAAGCTTTAGCAATGAATTTTGATTTACTTTCGTTTGTTAACACGTTGACGACATCGCAAGTTTCGGCATTTTTGGCCGCGTGAGATAAGAGCGAATTTGCGAGCGCGCCGTCCTCACCCTACTTCCGCTTATTTTGTGTTTGAAATACCCAACAACTTGAATCTTATGGAATTCTTTCAGCAGGAATGAGAACGTTGAGGTTACTTGTATGAACAGCAGTAGAATTTTGTTTGGAAGTGCGCGTAAAGACCAAGATTAAGCAAAAAACATATTTTTGCTGCGAATGGAAGTAGAAAGCGTTTTCCCTCTGCTTTTCCAACAAATACAATTATCATGAAACTCACAGACTTTATATTGACTTCCTCTACCTTCCTAATCTTTCAAATGAATGTTAACGTCAATGAGAAAACTGGAAAGAATCGAACTGGAAGTGAGTCTGCGAGTTTATAAAATCTTTGCTCAACTAAGGCATACTTGACGACTTTGGCTGCCATGTGGTTAATAGTTATGCTAATGTCTTATCTATAGAACGAATACAAAAAACTCGAGAAGAAGAGCGCAAGCACGAAAAAAATGAACGACAGTTTCTGAGGGGCATGCGCGTCAGCTTTCGTCGACGCCTCAAAGGGCGGTGTGCCGCCACTGGCGAATAGATTCACAAAGACATGCTAAAATGCTTTTGAAATTCGAAATGATTCAAGGGATTTGATGATCAAACGAAGTATACAATGGTGTAGATTTCGAGAATGAAAGGTCTTCTAATAAGAGCAAGTAGAAAAAGAAACCGTCTATATCCAAGCGAGCTTTTGAAGTTTTAGAAAGAGTGCACATGTGTAAGCCTTCGTAACATTTCCTATAGTCTCATTACACTACTTCAGAGATCGTCGGTGGTGCCGATTGGCCGTATCGCGGTTTCCCGATGGCCATGTTTCCGGACCGCCTCCCGACTCCAGCGCAGACTTACTGGTAGATCGAATCGCTCCAGGTTCCTTCATCTGTAAAATATGATAGCAAACGCAAAGTATGGAGATCCAGGATGTGTCCTCCCATTTTCTTCTGATTCCAGAAGAACAAGATCAAGTTCGGCTCGTTATCTCGTTCCACTTGCTTTTATTTTCTCGATCTATTTGACGACATAATGTAATGCATATGATGACTCTCGGTAGATAAATTAGTAGATCGTAATTGAGTTGGTCTAACGAATGTTCCCCTAACAAACCTCGTCGTCGCTCTCAACTTGTTATTGTCATCATTTACAACAGATCTCTTGATGGCTAATAAAGCGATGCTTTGAAACGAATGCCGGCAACTTCCTTGAAGGCCTCCAGGACTTTGAATATCTTTTCATGTGTTGGCAACGACAGCTTTGGCTGATTATGCCAGGACAAACTACGCTATATAAAGCGTTTAATTATAAGCGCACCCATCAAAATTTTCATTCCCAGAATAAGCAACTATCTGGGCATTTTCCGAGCTCTACCAAAGGGCTACTCAGAACAAACGCCTACTTCGAATTTTGGCAGCAGCATCATTTTTCCAAATTCTCATATAATAGTTTTTTTTGCATGCTGCACCTTTCACAATTATGAGCTCCCCACCGGAAAGTGGACAGTTCCATTAGGTTAATGTCAAACGTTAAAGAGTTAATGATCTATGACTCCACTGTTTAGGGCGACATCAAAGAACCTCACCAGGAAGTATCTAGATCTAAACTTTGTTATCGATTCCAATTCCTTTCACGCTTAGATGATCCCCCTACTGACGACCTCTTATCATGCAAAAACAGCGGTGCCCTGCAAAAGCTTTTTAACACGCATGCTCCAGATATTCTTCATTGGAATTATTTAGATTGAGGCTGCGGCCGGCCACGTCAGAATGCTCATGTCCGACGACGCACCGATTAGAAAATGTACGGGTAGTTACTGCAAGAACTTTTGGTAATCCGTGGCGTCCATCGAAATTACGAGCTCTAAATTGACCCGCTCTGCTTTGAAGTTGCACTCTATGTGCATACACATAGTCGTCGGTACTCCACAAGCTAAACTGCAAAGCTTTCTCGTTTAGTGATCCGAACATAAGCGAGTTTTTGGGGAACTTGAGAGGCCTTCGAACGGCTTCATGAAAGGGGCTATTAGAATGTAAAGTCTGAAACAGCGTTTCTCAAATTTTCTTTTTTTTTTCTGAAGAATCCATAGGTAACATTTATGACTAACAAAGGTAGAGCATTGTCGAGGCTTTAATCCACGAGGTGGATATAAGTGCTGCAGTAAGTAGTTATCCAAGAAAATTCGAAAAACCTCGACCACTGACACATGCCGCAGATCCTTCAATAGGCATGCCGTTCACCGCTACAGCGTGTTTCACCTTTACCAGCGCTTTCGATCTTTTGATATTTTTATAAGGAGCCAGCAGCGTCCCGCACACTCCATTACAGATAGGGCTCTTACGGAAGCTCCACTACAAATTCTTCGTTATGGGCACCATTGTGTAGCTAGAGGTCTAGGCTGCGAAACTCCAAAAAGTTGGCCGAGGCAGCTCGTTAGGAGCCCTCCCGCGACGACAATATTCATTTCTTTCATGACATTGCGAATCACCATGATCCGAAATGAGCCCGGTAAGAAATTCTGGAGCTGCGGCAAGATTTCTTACCTCTCTTAGCGTATTCCCCTGGTCGAGCTATAAATGACTGCCACCTATCCTGGACCTTAAATCATCATCTTGATGACGAAATAATTAGACGATCAACTCCAACTCGAAAGTGAGGTCGCCTCCTTTCTCGACCCGCACTCCGCTGGGTTTTGGCAAAGGAGATGATGGACACTCATGGTAGATATATGATCGGTCAGGAGTTGTAAACAAAAAAGATAAAATCGAAACCAATTTAAATATTGTTCTATTATATTAATAAATATAATTTGAAAAAGTGTTGAAGGACTTTCCTTCAACCTGGTATTTGAAGTGGTTTTTGGACTCCTCTACACAATAGGATACGCAGTTTTCAGCATTAAATTTATAAGCATGTAGCCATTTGGTCCTGAAACCTCGCGATGAGCTCTCATGCTTTTTACAAAGAGGAAAGCTTGGGAGTTTTGAAGCTATCTTCCCTAGTGATTGAGACAGTGGAGGAGAACTCCTTGGCAGCCCTCAGACAACGCGGCATTCGACGTCTTCAGCGTATCAAGGCATTTCAACAAAGCTTAATAGAGCAAATCTTTCTGTTCGCAGCACTACATCAAGTTTCTTGATTTGTTGCTCTTCTACAGAATTTGGTTTTCAAGAGTGCAGGAACTTGCACATCTCAAAAAAATTCTCGTTATCACAAGAATGCCGGCTATGATCAAAGCTTCCGCCCCAGGCGAAATTCGAACGCACCTTTCTAACTGTTCAAGAACAGGTTCGAGTCCATCCTGGAGCGAGGAGTTTTCTTGATAACTCAGCACTTTTGTGTAACATTTGCAACGCGAACTGGGTCATAACAGCACTCCACATATAAAACAAATTTGTTATTTTTGCAAGAATCCTCAAGGGGTCATTTTTGACATACTGAACTTAGTAAGTCTTCTAACAATCCATGAGTAGAGCCATCTTTCAGTTTGCAACGCCATATAAATTTTTTTGACTTGATGCATTTGAAGGAAGGTATGGCATTTGAAAGTGTAAAGAACGCATTTATTAAGAAATTTTGCTCGTTAATTACCCTAAACCAAACCCGTCACAATCCATTTCAACAATTTCAACTACACTTAGAAAAAAATCGTCGAAAATTTCATTTTCTTCATTCAGATTGGAATTCTGAAGAAAGTTACGTTCACTTTAACATGGCTTTAATTGCAAGGTGTCATTTTTGTAGATAACCTGTGTCAGTGTCAACGTACCCGTTGCGAATGCAAACCATCTGTACGCAGTGTTGAGGTATGCATGTCAATCATAGTGGGAAGGGAAAGAATTCGAATTTCATTTTTCTCCTCTAGGCCTCGCTTGACCCTGCAAGAGATGTTCCATCCCAATTCTCACATGGGAATTTGCCTATAGGGCAGCGATATCCCCAATATCTTCGTAAAAGCGTTGGCGAACGCAGCATGTGCCTCATAGCCTTATTTCATAGCATATTATTGAGCCAACGCAGAGTATTTCTTAATAAGAGTCGCATTTGGCTGCGCGGGAGGGAATCGTATCAGATGGGGCTTAAAGTGCATTTCTGAAGGAGGTATAACAACGGAGTAAAAAATTTTCGGAAGATAGGTTACGAAAAATATTCCCGTAGATTTTTGAAAACTTCCAGGATTTCCACATAAACTGCAGATTTCCCGTGTCTTCTTGTGTTATTTTCCTTCTCCTAGTCAAACTTCATAGGACGTCACTCACTCTGTTCACCGCGCGGCACCACCGGCGAAGGCTAAGCCGAAAGCGTAGCACATGACATGCGGTGTGACATACCCTGTAAGATACACCTCGGAAAGCACGGTTTAAAAACGAATCTCCTTCACTTCAGACACTCACAAGAGGTTTCCGATTTCATATTAGGCGCGTCAAGCAGGCGCCATGTCTTTCAGTCCTCAGATCAGGGTTTCACCTGGCTTGAATCAGCGTGGTTGAGTCGAAGATAGCCTCCCCCAAAAAACGAGAAGAGCGTCGGGTGCAGACCATACACCACAAGTGACGACGGCCTCCAAGTAAATCTGGTTAGTAGTGGTTCATAGTGATAGCTGATTTTTGGTAAATGATAGTTGTAATTAGTGACAACTGATAGAATACAACTGCAACAGGCTAATCATTTCATTGGCAGAAAACATTTACATTTTGTGGAGGCCGTCGTCACTTGTGGTGTATGGTCTGCACCCGACGCTCTTCTCGTTTTTGAAAGGGAGGTTACAGGTAACACAAGATCTAAAGGTCAGTAACTCTACAAATGTTGCGCCCTCATTCCCTCCCTCCCCACCTCTTCGCTCCCCCACAAAGCCGTTGGTGCTCAACGATTACCGAGAATTGAAACCATGATTTGAGTTGTACGAAAATAGCCAGCAAAAATGACGCAAAAAGTCAATTAGGCGTGCAATTCAAGCCAACTATGACGTTTCTACTTTTAACTCTCACTGCACAGCTGATTTCACAGAACGTTCCTGTCACTGCACGTTCTTTGTAACATGAAGAGTTATTGTTCAGAAACCTCTCAAAGGCTCATTATCTTGTTATTTTTCTAATAATGCAATCATCCCCTGATTAGGACTCTCCTACGATGTCATCAATGTGTTACGTTTTGTGGCCTGCGTGTGAATATGTTCCACAATCGTTTACGTTTTGTGGCTGGTGTGTATATGTCGCGTAATTTTCTGAATTGCTTTTCACAACTTTTTGGAACTTATACGATAATATGCTGGGTCTTCAGTACCAAAGCAAGGAAAAGCTTTGCGTTCCGTGTAGAACAACTGAATAACTGAGCCTAATCATCCGAGGGAAATTCAGTTTGTGGGAAGGGCACTACTCACTATCTCTCACTTTGTCTTAGAGAGCACTCATATAGGCTCTCCAAAAGTGAGGATGACCATAACGGTAACGACTCGACTGAAGCGCACTTTAGACGAACCGGTGTAAGTCCTACCTTCCACACATCCTCCCCAACTCCAGTCCCATTTTCGGCACCAGGTCATCCACCCTGGAGCTCCTCTAGCATCAAGCCAAGACAAAGATCTCCTCGATTCACGACCGTTTCGTTGGACCATTGCAGGCCAAATTTCGGAAGCACCTCAAGATTACTTCCACGTTGCACCGGCACCTATAGGGAGTATATTACAAAGGCTGATTTCACTATGAAAAGGCAATCCATTGGAAATTAAGCTAAAGATGGTCAACGAATAGGAAAAAGTAGTCGAGAGGAATGTGCATAGGAACAATGGGAGGCCCCGTTATACGATTGATTTGTGCATGACTCTCAACGGTGCTGCCCTCTTCAATGCAGACGCTCTCCCTGCTAAATGACTGGAGACTCAGGCATAAGAAGTCGCGTGAGGGTTTGGGGAGGGAAGGGGGCGTGCCGCGCCGATAGTGTGCTCGCGCGCGCGAGATGGCCATGCTAAGCGGTGGCCATTATTCTTTGATGCGAAATTGCGTACTCGCCGTCAAGAACATGCTACCGGCGCATCGTCGCACTGCGTCGCACCCTTAGGCGGTCTGTCTTTCCACTAGTCAAGTTTCCTTTCATTCTACATTCGCCCTTATCGACTCAGGAACGCAGGTCCCAGCCGAGACATACCGGATATCGCATATTTTTTGACATCCCTGGATCTTGTCGGGGTGAAATATGTGATTTCCAGCTTTGAAACGCCTCGAAAACTGTCTTTCACGAAAACTCGTTTGAAAGGGACCCTCCATTTGTCCTTTTCATTGATAGCTGTCTGTAAAGGAAAGAGCTACACATTAGAAATGATGAATGCCTTTCGAAGAATGGCATCCACACCGACAGATAAGCATGGCGCACTCAACTCATTACAGCAACTCCCCACATCGAATTGTGGGATCACAGCGGTTGGTAATGAATTTGTTTACCAGAATTCCTTAAAACCAAAAGAGTAAGAATAGGTCGATAAGGATCAACACGAGAACCCCTCTAATAACGAAGTGCGGCCAGGGTCGGATACGAGTTGTGAACCTTTCCTGCCCATGGCAACAACTAACCTGGCGCAACAACTAACGTATTTGAATTCGCCACTGCGTAGTAATTCACCTTACGTATTATGGGGGTGTGAGCAAGGTGAACTCGTCCATACGATTAAGAATAGTCACCATAAATTTACCTCGTAAGACCCTAGCTCCATTGTCGCGAACTTTCGATGGGCGGCAACGGCACATCTGTGCTACTCGTAGGCTACTCTCCCACCCACACTGAATGAGTTCAAGCTTTGACTTCTGCTGAAGTGTGCTTGACCGGTTTTCACCCCTATCTCTCAATCGTGAGTACCGCCTAGATTCGTTCTTCCTTCAAGTTATGATTAACCAACGGGATCACATCCCTCCACAGTCTAAGTATGGCATACCCCTGATCAAACTAACTAACACTTGAGCAAGAGTTAATTTTCACGACTTCATCAATACAAAACGTGAGGCTTCTCTGTAGTGGACATTCCCTGCTAACGAGCCCTTCAACACGGTGCTCCTTTTCGTTTTTTGAGACTAGAATGGTGAGGTGTCGATCCTTCTGTGCGCACACTCCATCCCAGAACTCAGTCGATCACAGTCTGCGTTTCTCCGACACCGTCCGAATTTTTGCTATTTTTCTGAACTTGACTGGCTTCCATTCCATCATCGTTCATCCAGGTTTTGATCCTCGGACCGTGTGCCACCTATCAGAGCTATTATAAAATCTGATTATTACCTCTTGGAGCCTTCATGCACACCTCTTTTTTTTGTTCTAGCTAGGTACATATCTTTCATGATGCTAGCACTTCAATGTCAGTCATATTCTATGCAACAAAGCCATGGTCGTATTATTATTATGTATATCCTTATTTCTGCAAGATAATCTAATGCATACGAAGCCCCACATCCAGAAGGATATAGCGTACACTTTTTTCAGACTCGAAAATTAATGCATAATTGCGTTCCATAGCGGGAAATATGAAGTCGCTCCAAGCGATCAGCTCTTTCTGCGATCATGGCTTTGTTGCATAGAATATGACTGACATTGCAAATGACATTTTGTTCCATTGATCGTTGTAATAGTTCCGCCTATTAAAACTCCTGTCTTTTAGCTCACTTAAACTAAGTTCCATGCCACAAGAGTCATCGCTCTCATTACAAAGGTTCCGAAAAAAAACTTAAATGCTTGCACTATCTACCCTTTACTGCCAATACTCTGAAAAGTGGGCTGGACTTTTTCCTAATTTGCCTCTGAACGTGAAGTCTAGGGATTTAACGCGGAAGCATTTTGCCATACTGTTGTAACATTGATATTTTTATAATACTTCGTGACGAACTCCACCTACATATCTCGGAACATGCTCCACCCACCGAAGAGCGTTGACTCACCTCCCTTCGCCAACCTTGACCCTCCTCGGCTCCTTTCGAAACCGGATTATGAAGTTTTGTGGCAAACCCCGCCCACTTCGATGCAAGCCCCACCCAACATCACCATTAGTCCTTCATCCCTTCTCTAACCTCTATTCTCTTTCCTGTAAATTTCTGGGACTTCTGAGATCCGGACTGTAAGGATTTCTAATAAACCATGTCCACTTAAGAGCTCCGGAAACTTCGCTCACCTCGTGTATGCAAAAAGCAGATCAACTTCACTTTCCTACATCATTCTTTTCTGCTCTGTAGGCTTTCTTCCAAGCAAATTACGAGTTTTTTTTATCAAGCACAGCCCCTTTAGAGAACACCCCGCCACTACGGGCAGGTCTGCCTAATTCGACTTGGCAACTCAGTGCACATTTGTACTCATTTTTTAGCCTCTCGGCTGTTTTATAACCGATCTTGAAAATGTTTGTCGTCGACACCGCTCAATTCAGCGCGTGCCCGCCCATTGTTTCCGAACTCCGCCCAGCAGATAAAGACTCTTGTACTCTTGAACAATGCCCCACCCATCTCAAACTTGACTTGGACTCTGCGGCTAGTACTCCAGCAAGTATCGAATTCCGTGAAAGACAGATACCGTGACAGGCAGGCAGGCTTACATTAGCGCTTCGTATACAAGGGATAGAACGCGAATTATTGCACCAGTCAGGCGCAAATCATCCTGAAACTTGCTATAGACGCGGCTTTATCATACTGGTTTAGCGTTGGCGCCTAACCAGCCTGGAACGCAAGCGCTATCACTCCTAGTCAATATGACCTTCGTGATGCACAGGTAAGACTGACCTTGGAAACAAAACAACAAATTTGATAGTCTAACAAGGGAGGTCGTTCAGGGTGTGGAGCGCTTTTTCAAAACGGTTTTTGCATGCTGTAGGGGCTCTCACGGGGACTACAGTACTATGTTTCATTTTCGCTGAGCGGCCCCTGAAGGCCAAAAAATGGTAAGAAATGGTCCAGGTTCAATCCCTCCTGATGACAAAATTTTTGCATTTGGGTTGGAGCTTCCAAATTCGCTCCTAATAGCGCCAGCGCCAATACCAATATTAGGTGTCGTGTTCATCATCAAGACCATCAGTAAGTATTGCACTCAAATTTTAACCGCAATCCGGTAGAAAAATGTTGTAGCGCCAGAAGGGCGCCAAATGGCGCCGAAGTGGCGTAAATTGGAGCTATCGGAAAAAATGGATGTCATATTCGTGATCAGGGCACTCGATATTCCCGAAGTTTTAGAGAAAACTGAGATTTTGACCCAGACCCGAAAAATTGGCCATTGATAGTCAGTCAGTAGCTCATCGTTGCCTCCAGCCGGTGAACTGCAAACGAGTTATTCTTCCCAAATAAATAAGGGAAAGTTCTACTACTGAATGGACAATGGCAGACAACCAAGCTAGTAATGTACAGTAGGACAAGCATGATGTTGAAGTCGGCAGATTCTTCTCTCATCAAAACGTGATCTGTTGGGCCTTCCTTCAATGGCTCTTCCACTCGCAGGCTTCAAGTCGATAGCTAGATCGATTTCGAGGGCTGCGATGTGATGTAGAGTATTCCTCCTATGACAGCTGACCCTAGCGATTCCGCTTAACCACCGCAAGCCTTCAGCTTTTATTACGCGCAGCCGGCTCGTTTTCAAGTGCGCACCGCATGTACATACCTGCACGTAGCGTGGTACGACCGAGTCGATCCACAAAACCCCTTCTTCAAAGCCATACTATCACTTGCCATACCAGACCACTCGAGCGCAGGCGGTACGAACGATCTTATGAGTAACCCCCGCAACCTTATTTTCAGCACGACCGCCGACAGAACTTCAATTTTGAGCGAATTCTACCTTGTCCCCGATACCATCTTTATCAGTGCCCTTCAATATGCAGGTGCTCTTTTCTGCAAACCCGAAACGCCAATCCAAGGCTGAAAAACCACGTAATACTAAACAAAAATTTTTTCGGAGCCATTTTTTTAACGTTGCGTCGCCTTCTGGGGCCGCTCAGCGAAAATGAAAGCAAGTGGTTGTATCCATAAGTGTCGTCCCCTACAGCATCCGAAACCGTTGTGAAAAGCGGCTTCCACACCTGTGAACGACCTCCTTTTTCAGATATTTTAAGGCCATGTGCGCTATGCTGGTCAGCTTTCGCCTCCAGCAGATCGATGTCTCTTATGTCGACTGGTAGTCAACTCACGCTCCGACATTAAACTACCGCACTTTAAAAGGGAAAGCTCAAAGCGCGCGAATGTCTGCCGCCCCTCCGGTATAAAACTATGCACCAGTTGACTCTAGAGGACGCGTGGCGCCCGGAGGTTGATGACAGGGAATATCCGTTGAACATGTGTGAGAAGGCTGGCAAGCTGCTGCATTTTATCACTACCCTCGCTACAGGAGCGCGAGGACCCGCACGTCGCGCGGCGACGACTGGCCTCTCCAAAAAGTTGCCTCAGCTCGTTCCATTGTAAATGTATGTAGAATTGCTCAGCATAGTGTGTTTGAAAAAAAAGTAAAAAATGTTTAAACGCGGGAACAGTAACCTCCCCTCCCCGTTACTTCAAATTTGGACGAGTTAAACTCGGCTCTTCGCGCATCGGTGCCTGTTGCAACAAGTTGTCTTTTGTAATCGCACTATGGATAGTCATGTAGTTCCCTTTACGTGGCGAAAAGCTGAAACCTATTCAGTAAATTAAAGTGATGATATTAGTAAGATTACAAGGTGAGACGGTATGATATAAAGACACGTCTGAGAAAAAAAATCATGCAACTCGTTCGGGATACGGTATGTGTGGATTCGACTCTAGGGCTTAACTTTGAGACTGACTGGCCTTTCGAGGCCGCACTCAACGATTGAACATCGTTTCCCCTGCAAGGAACCCGTATACATTTATTTGTAAAAGGAATCTGTATTCCCTGTGTCTTGGGTGAGGCACAACCAGCAGCAGTGCAGTGTCTTTGAGAAATGATGTCAAGCCTCAAAAACGGATTTGTTGCTAAAAATGCCATGATTTCACCAGCAACGCTACACTGGGCATGAGATAATCGTATAATACCACGGATTAACGATTAATTCTCGGAAAACCATGCGTATTCGCGAAGAGTCCTTTGGGAGATAGATACCGAGACGTAATTAGAGGCGTTGTGCTATATCATGACGCCGAAATTGGAAATTCTACTCTCCAACCTCTTTCTAGGAAGATTGACTGCAGATAACGCCTGATTGCTGAGCGATCACTTCATCCTTAGAACAGCCATTGCCATAGGTTTTCCGAATAAAGATACTGCTCGCCTTTTTATTTATTCGTTCATTAAATTAAGTGATATCAAATCTGTACAATCCAGCACTACGGTAATCACTCCTTTGAAAGGAAGTACATTCATGCACTAAGAAGGATCCAAAGTAATTTTCCTCGTGAGCTATTTTCTCGAATCGGTAGTTTTTCGCGCTTCTAAACAGCTGAAGTAGCCAATAGGAATCAATGGCGACTGACAACTTTGTAAACAAGGGGCAGAAGTTCTGATTTTTGTTTGGTCTACGAATTGATACAAGGCACTTTTGGTCCCGGTTCCTCCAACGTCTTCAAGCCGACATTTTCAGGAAATGGGAGAGGCTACATGAAGATCTTCTGACGACTACTTGAACTTAGCGGAAAACATACCCGTCCCTCTATTGACGCACTCCAAGCGAGAATTCTCCGATAAGGTTGGAGCTCGAGGAAGGGATATATACCGAATTAAAAGGCTGGCGGCTCTCTGAGGGTGCCGAGCGCTGAGCGTTTCAGCGCGAACAGTGCCCTCTGCGGCCTAGCAGAGCCCTACATGAGCCGCGCACGCCCTCCCCATGGATTGGCTGGCCCTCACCGTCTGCTCCGGCAGATAGAGCGTTAGCGTTGAAGAGAGCAGCACGATAGATCGCCTCATGCGGAAATCAATGGGTGACGAAGCGATCGAATCGTACATGCGGGGGGGCTAGTCTGAGGACTGGGGGGCCATTTCTCGGGTTGGGCCATTTTCATTTATTTCTTTAGCCCAAGAGGGGAAGTGATATGATTGATCAACGGCAAAGCTTTATCCTTTCATCTTTTTTCTTTATCTTCACCACAAGCCATTTCCACCTCTAATGGGTGCCTTTCATCGTAACCACTACCTGTCATTGCCTACATCGTAACCACCAACCTAACCTGGCATTTTTGCATGTGTAGTCAATTTGCTGTTCGGCAATGGCGAGTCCTAAAGTGAGTCCCTTAATGATCTACTGGGTTAGGGCATAATATCGTAGCACTTGCATTTTTCATTCTTTCGCACAAGCATTAGATGCAAAGAACAAAGTAATGAGACTAATCACTGATGTTCACTTCCTCATTATTAACAATATGATTGGCATTTGTGCAGAGATACTAGCATAGAATTCAAAAACAATAGCGCTCGTTTGGGACCTTAATATTCTCAATTTGTACAGAGTAAATATGGTATTGAATTAGAGCGAAAAAGGCAGATTCGTTACAGAGCAAGTGTTCCGCTTAAACAGTGCATTCAGAAGAACTTCTAATTTGGCGTTTTTCATTTGAATCGAGAACCAGCTGGCGAAACGTCGATTTTCGCCGACTGGATTTAAAGCGGGAAGAGCAGGTAATACCAGTTTCGCTGGTGATACTTGTACTGTTTGAATTTATAAGTCGAAGAAACGCTACGAAATTTTGCTCTAACCCAATATAATCTTCATGGTAATAATCTCATTGATTCTATGCGTGTTCTTATGTGGTAAATTATAGAGTACACAGTGTTATTGTAATTTTTCATGGAAGCTCTTTGCCTTAATAAACTTATACATTTATGGGGTTAGCGTTATTACACTTTTCATAGTAAATAATTCTATTCATAATGTTCGGGTCGCAGTAATCTTTTTCGTGTCAAATTAGGATAGCATATTATGAATAGCGATAAATATGAATAATACGCTTGATCTCATCCTGTACTGAGTATGAGTACATATACACAGTTCCCGGAAAACAGATGCTTGTCGAGTGCAGACCACACAACACAAGTGACGACAGCCAAACAAATGTTAATGTTTTCTGCCAATGAAATGATTAGCCGGTTGCAGTTGTATTCTATCAGTTGTCACTAATTACAACTATCATTTACCAACTATCAGCTATCTATGAATCACTAGTTACCAGATTTACTTGGAGGCCGTCGTCACTTGTGGTGTGTGGTCTGCACTCGACGCGCATCTGCTTCTCGGAAGCAGAGGTAATATAGTTCCCTATAATAAAAGGTGTGCGCAATATAATCAATATAAGCAATATAAGCAGAGAACAAAAGGAATGCGGTTTCTCCATACATCTCTCCGTGATGGAGCAACAGGATCATAATCCATGCATGAACATACCTAAAGCAGAATCTCCAGGTCTAAATATCTTCACTACCATGTTAACGGATAAGTCATCCTGCATTAGTCAGTTACCTTTCTAAGATACGCCACGCACCGACCTTCATTCAGAGTCATTTATTCATTCATTCCCATATGATTATGATTTATTATCGTTGATTAATATTAACAATAAAACAGAACACAGTTATATAACAGGTAGCCGATATAATGAACGAGATAAATGAAAAACATAAAAAAATTGTAAAATAGCAACGAGATGGGAAGGCTAGGTTCATCAAATAGATACAAAATAATTGATAATCAATAAAACAGGTAATTAATTGGTAATAAATTAATAATTAATGAATGATAACTAATTGATATATTGGTAATTAATTAATAATAGTTGTAATAGTACATATATAATGCATTGAATAGAATATTTGATTTACGAAGAGGACAGCTGTCAAAACTTGATCACAACAAAGTGCGAAAGAGTATGTCGAGATGAAACATTGCTACAAAAGGGTCAATTTTAATTTTGCTCAGGGGGAGTATAAGAGGAGGATTTTAGCGTGTTATGGTGTAGAGTGTTTCCCAATTGGCCGATCCTTGGTGTTTTGTACAA
>MU892407.1:0-10655 GCA_036418205.1 Ostertagia ostertagi
GCTTTTATGTGCAGAAAACTGCTTCGTCGCGGAAATGTTCGCCGACTGTGCCTTCAGCTGCTTACAAAAATCACAGAAGACGCTGAAAATGCACCACTCAGAATATGCACAAAATTCGCGACATTGATAAAAAAATGGTTACATTGCATACAATACAAACATTTATCACAATGTCTATTGCTTACTATTGTCGACGCTTCTTCGAGAGGTAGGCAGTGTGACGATGAAATTTAGGGGATTACATTGGAACAGCTACAAACCGCTGAGATCGTTTCTTTGGCTGCTATTCCTGCCTGTCACGGACAAGAATGCTATGGATGTGTTGTATACAGGAAGGGTCAAAAAATTGCCCATGGCGCACATCACCAAACTTTTCGTCGCACAGGGTGCCGCTGTTGATGGAAGTTTTACGGCAAATATTCCTTAGATGTCCCCCCATAAGCAGAAGCAGGCCCTCCTTCACTGCCCTCACCGTCTCCAGAATATGACGTCATCTGCCATCACCGTCGAGCTCAAGGAGGCCTACCGTAATCGCTCCAGCCTGAAGCTGCTACATAAACTTTGGTCGGTTGACTGATTAATAGCTTCTAGAAGCACTAGCGCTGACTACGTAAGACCCCTCCTGATCAGCGTTCGAATAACGTCTTTATGGCCCACGATCCGTTGGGTCCCTCGCTGAGTTCGAACCATGCACCATGTTCTCGAGAAGGCTGTTATGTTTTCTGATAGCATGGAATGTGCTCTTCAATATTTGGCTTGTTTGTTTGTGGTATTAAATATAGAGTTTAGCAACGTGGGATTATTCCATTTCAAATATGGACAGAGGGTGAATTTTTTGACCCCCCCCCCGTGTATTAGGCCGGTACATAATTTCTTGGCCACACTAAAGTTATTGCTGGTAAAATCTTTAATTGAAGTTTTGAAACATGGTTCGCGAAGAATCATCCCCATAGACCAATTCGAGCAGTTAGCAAGCTCACTTGCTCGCTGCCTTCTATGACTGAAACTCAAAAAAATTTCGAGAAGCTATTCATGAACACTCCCCTAGCGGACGCAGAATAGAATCTTTCAAATGCCAGATGCGCAATAGTTCATCTATAAAATAGGCGAGAGCACGCTTCATCAGTTCCCGCTACACCGCTAATAAAGTAAATTAGGATGGCTTTTTTTCATGAGATGCCACCCCACGGCTGTCAGTGCTCGTCCTTTGTTAAACAGCAATCTGGATGAATTAGTTGTTGTTTGTTCATGTTCTTAATATGCGATTAGGTGACGGTGTTGAACGGTCCCCACCTTGGGTCAGATTTATAAATCAGCTCAAGCTGCAGATTACGTATGTAGGAATCATTGGTGGGATACAGAGGAGTGGTGCACTGAGAACTCCTACGTCATGCAAAATCAGTGCGAAAGTCAAATGTCAACAGCTTCACCAAGAATGTAAAATAGAAAAAAAAAACGCTTCGCTTTTCTTTCTAGCACACCCTTGGGGAAGAAATTTTACCATTTAACATTCATTTCAGTTATTCATCTGACATAAAGTTGATAAACGGGCCATGTTCTGAAACTATTAAGAATAGCGAGCCGTGTTCTTCGCACTCCTCTCGCCGGCGATACCTTAAAATCAACCTTCCACGTGGCTGTCCGAGTAATATGGTTATATGGGCTCCCATTTCATAAGCCGTGCTTCTCTCCTTGTCCAGTTTTTTGTCATTCACTTGTTTGCGTGGAAACAATTGCGCTTTCTGGCTTTGATGATAGCGTCTTTTAGTTCAGTCCTTGCTCGTAATGTTGCCTTCGATACCTCTGTCGCAAAGTCGAAGACCTTGCATCTGGCGCTCAGTCGTCGTTGAAATTTTCTTATAGCACATGTAATTCTGATAATATGACAATACATAATATGTATATATGCCCAAGTGATAAAACAGCTACATGCTGTTGATCAGATGCATTTTTGGCTGCTGGCTCGATGAGGATTCGACATTTAGCGCGAGGATTTTTTGATTCAATGTAATTCGTTTATCTCCACTGTTGTTCATTCTGACGCTCAAATCGTGTCTTGGTGACATCCAGAGGGGTTACTGAACAGTATCGTCTGAACTATCTCGCCCACGCCAACGAACTCTTTCTATGTTCATCAGCTGCTAATTGAAAAGAAATTGAGCTGGTATCACCTTGTGTGTATTTGGGCCGACTCCTGTGTTTACCCCAGGTCGTGGGCAATACACTAATCGAAAGTTCAGCGCTGCGAGTAGTATCAACGGCATAATCTGAGCTCTATTGAGAAGCCGAATGACGCTATTTATGACCAAGTTACGCTTTTTCAACTGTGCATGCGACTGTGCGTGTGTATATTTTTGCATGTTATTACGAGTGATGCGCCTAGACGCTGCTTTTATAAGAGCGTAAAAATCAAAGTTAGGTGTAAATGGGCTATGCTTATATATAACTCTGAAGCTTCTACCAACGGCCTGAAAACCGGGATAGAGATATAGATCAACGAGGATTTATATGCACAGCAAATGTCGGCTGGTCCAGTGCGGGAAAGCAAATAATGAAGATTGAACTTATTTTGAGATAGAGGTCTGACTGATGTAACGATTAACTGCCATACATGAACATTCAACGGACGTGTCCTAGATGGTCGATAGACACTAACAGATCTGATTTAGCTCCGTACCTGATAAGCTAAGAAGAGTGAGAAGGATGTAGCGGTTCGAACAATCGAGTGGAGAATAGGCGATCGTGGTTGACGATGCGCGAGGACATAGGCGGCGCCACTCTCAGGCATTCCCATTTCAGGACAACCAGTGATAGTGAAACAAGGGCTCAGGTTTTTTATGAGCATGAGTTCGGCTCGAATGACGGAACTCGCCTATGCTGCGGTCGCTGTACGTGTGAAGCTGGGCATCTAGAGTCCTCGAACCGTAGTGACGTGCTGTCCACGAAAAAAAAAGAACTATTATACTGCATATCTACACAGAAAATAAGTATGCTCTTCTGGGAGGAAAAACGTCGCTGAAATCTGTGTTCACCGTCATCTATTTGTGCCATGTTTCTTTTCCAAGCAAATACATGGAATAGTGCTCGTATCCACTGTTATACACATTGCTAAGCGTGTCTCTACGATGCAGTACATTTGTAACATTTGTGGGAAGATCTCGATTTTCTCAGAACTTTAGTGAACATTAATGTTTCATTAGCTGAAATAATTGTTACGTGTGTCAATACTGATCCACCGTTCCCAGATTCTAACGGCTGACTAAAGCATAAATCAAAAAAAAAAAACATGAACAGGTTAAACGAACCACGTTCCCTCAACTTTGGAGCAAAAGCACTGGTTGATCTTTTCATCAATGTTTCTCGAGCAGGGTAGCGTCGGATTGGCAGGGTTTGGAGTTCCTCCAATGCGTAGTTCGACTTCGGCAACGAGATTTCGCAGTGGTCGTGTTATTTCAACGCCTTGAAATACAGAAATATCTTGATTTGATAAGTTTTTTTTTTTTTCAAGGTAGAAATTCACATATTTCACAAAGAAAACATATTTGACGTATTTCTTCATGAAATTGTCCATAGTTTGTCACTCACCTAAGAACAGTTCAGCTAGAACAATATTTTTGTCGTAAAATGAATAAGACAACATGGAACAGGAGGGCTAATAGTAACCCATAACGGACGATGACGATTACTTCCTTTGTCGGCGCGGGAGAGCGTAACTGATCAGGCGAAAATCATCGAGAAGCCGTTGATCATTCCCCGACCAATATTTACCCTGCCTCTGAGTGCACTTATTCCGAGACATTTCTGTTCAAAAATGCGTCGTCAATGTGTTATAAACTGCAATTAGGATATAAAGATTTGTCAGACTGGGAGCATCCACCAGCAAATTTATCTCATTTAAAACCGCTTTGGACATGCATCTTACATCGTAGCTTACCACGAACGTGATAACAGTACTCGATTTCATTTGATAACATTACTCGATTTCACCATCTCATGTTGGATTACTGTAAATGTAATGTGCGTTTCGATTCCATATTTTTCAAGATCGTAGAACAAGATATGAAAGCTTTACTGTAACAGTGCCATTCCATTTAGCTAAGAGCATTCCTAGATCCGTAGGAACACGATATGAGGATCAAATGTTTGCATTCTTTTAGGCTCGCAGAGCTTTAGATCCGTAGGCATGATAAATGAGGATATAAAAGAGGGCAAGCCGCAAGGCTGAGTCCCTTTTGCTTTCCTCTGTGCAAGCAAGTGAGGATCGGTGCAAAGAAGTCCAGGTTGGTGCAAAGATTTGATCCCAGTGCAATTTCCCATTTTTTCTGGAATTTCTTGCTTTTCCGATTGTTGTAGTTCATTCGCATTTTATTCTCGCTTAATTCATTGTATCAAGGTCGATTTGGATAAAAAGTGTGAGTTACCCGGGTGGCAATACAGAAGCAGTTTATTGGACGTTGATCACTAACACAAGTGGTGCATTCTAAGGAAGGAACGGAGGTTAGCATTCAAAAATGTTGCAGTGCATGCTAACGCTTCAGCTTCATTACTAAGTAGAGAGAACTGAGGAGGTCTTTGGGGTGAATAGTTCCCCTTTCGGTCTGTTTACGTAGGGAAATGGCGACATCCTTGAAAGCGCGCAAAGGGCTAGTAACGCGGCAGTTTAATGCACTAGCCGACCTCGTGAAAAAATATTCGCGACTAGCAGAAGAAGTGGTCTTCCCAGGAGCAACTGACATGACGAAGTTAATCAATGAAATGAATGCGGCGCAAGTACATGTTCGAGCGCTGCAAGCGTCCCTTGAAAAGGCTACTCTCGCGTTCGCCGAAATTGTTGACAGTTTGGAAATACCACTTGGAAGTGAGGAAGAAGGGTGCGCTTCGGAACACATAGAAAAAGTTAACACGGTTTTTTCGGAGTCGGAATCCCTTTTGGCTCAATTTGAGGTGCAAAAGCAGGTTACCGCCACCAAAATGAGAGAAAATGCAGGGGAAAGTGAATTTCACGATACCTCTGCACGGTCTCAAGAGACTTCAACAGCCCGAGTAGGACTCCCTAAGCTCCCAATCCCAGAGTTTAATGGCAATAGCCGGCAACGGGATAAATTCTGGGAAATATTTACGCCACAGTGCACTCGCTCCCTCTCTCAAATTTGCAGAAGTTCAACTACCTTTTGAAAGCATTGAAGGGAGAGGCAAGAGAAACAGCCGAGCGTTTTCAAGTGACCTCATCCAAATACCAGTTGGTATTGAAACACTTGCAAGAAAAATACGGGAACGCTTCTCCAATCATCACTAGCTTGCATGAAAAACTGCAGATATGGACTGCACGAAGCATAGGATCTAAAAGATCAGAGCAAGCTTTTCGATAAAATTTGTTCCCTCACGAAACAGCTGGAAAGCAAAGGAGAGAACCTCGACAGCCCATGGTTGCTATCAAAGATTCTAGCAAAGTTCAGAAAAGATATCCAGCGACGAGTACTTGAAAGAAAGGTGACATTACCGTCAGAAGAGAGCTGGAATCTAAAATTACTGATGGACTCGCTTGACACGGTCATTCGGCAAGAGCAAGAAATAGAACGCTACGTGCCGGCAAAGACCGAGCACAAAGCCGAAGCGAAACAGAAACCAGGCGTCACGCAAGACATGAAGCGGACGCCCTTTTGTTTCTACTGCGAATCGAAAGATCACTGGTCGACATCGTGCACGAAACTGAAACATCCCAATGAGAGAATCGATTTCCTCAAAACGACGCATCGATGTCTTGGATGTGGTTCCAAAAGCCACACCTTTGCAGATTGTAAATCTAAAGGGTGTCACTACTGTGGTAGGAAACACCACTCTTCAACGTGTTTCTCAAAGGCGCAACACATTGAACAATACAACTCCGTGAGGGAATGCGGACACGAAAAAGGGTGAGAAAATAAAAAGATCGTGCAAAACTTTGCTGCAGCAAGGACCACGGCCGTACAAGAAAGTAATTTGGGACCAAGCCCAACAATTCTAGCGGTGTCTGAATCACCTATGAAGACGATACGCGAACAGATCTTCCTGGTGACTGGTCATGCAGTGAAACCAAAAATCCTCGTAGGATGCGACCAACTATGGGATTTCATAAACTTTGAGGCATCCCACTTCAACCTGCCATCAGGATTGACACTCATACCAACAAAATTCGGCTATTCCGTCTCGGGGAGGAAAACTTCCGAAGGCACAACATCGCCAACGCCAACAGTGGTTAATATGCTGCAACTGGAGGATAAAAATGACCAATGGGAACAACATTGGAACCTCCAAATAAACGACGTTGGCCCAGACTACACCGGCCCTGGAGAAGGCAAGAAAAGGCACGAGTGAATGCGCAAGTGCTCGAGGACTTCAACAACTCAATCGAGCGAAGACTTGATGGGTATTATGTGAAGATTCCATTCAAGGAGGTGCACGACGACCTGCCAGACAACAGAGCTCTGGCGTAGAGAAGGCTCACATGTATACTGCAGAAAGACCAAGAAGGAACAAGAGAACATTCTTCAGCAATACGATGACGTCTTCAAAGAGCAAATTCGGAAAGGGATTCTCGAGGAAGTGAATGAAAGTGAGGATACTTCCACGACGAAGAGACATTATCAACAAGTGGTGCCACTTCCAAGGAGAACGGAGATTAGCATTCAAAATGTGCATTGGCATGCTAACGCTTTAGCTGTCATACATAAGTGGAGAGAACTGAGATGATTTGGGTGAAAATTCCCTCTCGTCTATTTACGCTAAGGGAAAATGGCGATAGTCTTCGAAAGCGGCCGCGAAGGGCTAACGCTAGACCCCGGCAGTTTATATGCATTAGCCGACGCTCCAGTGAAAAAATAATCGCTGACTAGCAAAAGAATTGGTCTTCCCCAGGAGTGCCAAAACTGACATGACGAAACTTAAATCAATGGAAATGAATGCGCCGGCAAGTAATCCCGACTGCTGCAAGCTTCTTTGAGAAGGCTACTCTCGCGTTCGCCGAAATTGTTGACAGTTTGGAAATACCACTTGGAAGTGAGGAAGAAGGGTGCGCTTCGGAACACATAAAAAAGTTAACACGGTTTTGTCGGAGTCGGAATCCCTTTCGGCTCAATTTGAGGTGCAAAAGCCAGGTTACCTGCCAACCACAAATGAGAGAAATAAGCTGGAAATGAATTTCACCGATACCTACGCAGCGGATCTCAAGAGACTTCCAACAGCCCCGAGTAAGGCCTCCCTAGAACTTCTCATCCAGACGCTTTAATGCTAATGCCGGCAACGGTATAAATTCTGGGAAATATTTACGCCACGTGCACTCGCTCCCTCTCTCAAATTTGCAGAAGTTCAGCTACCTTTGAAAGCACATTGAAGGGAGAGGCAAGAGAAAACAGCCGAAGCGTTTTCAAGTGACCTCATCCAAATACCAGTTGGTATTGAAACACTTGCAAGAAAAATACGGGAACGCTTCTCCAATCATCACTAGCTTGCATGAAAAAACTGCAGATATAGACCTGCACGAAAATAAGATCTAAAGATGACAGAGCAAGCTCTGATAAAGTTTGCTCCCTCACAAAACCCATGGTTGCTATAAAAGAATCTAGCGAAGTTCAGAAAATATATCCAGCGACGAGTATTTGAAAGAAAGGTGACATTACCGTCAGAAGAGAGCTGGAATCTAAAATTACTGATGGACTCGCTTGACACGGTCATTCGGCAAGAGCAAGAAATAGAACGCTACAGGCTCACAGAGCTTTAGATCCGTAGGCATGATAAATGAGGATATAAAAGAGGGCAAGCCGCAAGGCTGGGTCCTTTCTGCTTTCCGCTGTGCAACTCAAGTGAGGATCGGTGCAAAGAAGTCCAAGGTTGGTGCAAAGATTTGATCCCAGCGCAATTTCACATTTTTTTGGAATTTCCTTGCTTTTTTGATTGTTGTAGTTCATTCGCATTTTATTCTCGCTTAATTCATTGTATCAAGGTCGATTTGAATAAAAAGTGTGAGTTACCCGCGTAGCAATACAGAAGCAGTTTATTGGACGTTTATCACTATACACATAGCTCCTTGTTTCTTGTTTTTCTTTTACCTCTGTGCCAAAATTACTGCTCTTCATATTTGTCTGAATGTTGTTCTATGCTATAGATGTGTTTTGTTTGTTTCTTTTTTTGTTGTTTCACACACAGGCATCCCTGTGTACCAAACAAATACAAATACAAATACAAATATCTGGAGAATCGTCGTAAGCCCGCCCGCAAAATCGTTCCAATCGAACACGACCTGAACAACATTTCTGCTACTTTCGTGGGATGTGGAGTTCAAAAGTATGGAAACAGTGGGCACAACGGCGAAGGAGTGAAGGAATTCAAACATAAAGCGTGCAAGAGAATGTCCACGTACGTGACAATGAGAGATCGCACAAATCACCTTGTTATTCTGTGAGACAGGGTGAGCAAAATTAAGGTAACACGCTAACGCTCTCGCACCATCTTGAACTCTTTCAAGCATCATAGATGCATCCGGTTTAGAAGACTTCTAATTGTAAGAGGAACCCTGAACATTCCAGCATGTTAGACAAACAAAGGGAAGATTGTAAAAAAAGCGGAGCGGCAAACTTTCTGAATTCATGTATGGTAATGCAGAGTAACAGGACCACATTCTAACTGGTCATGTTCATTCATGGCGCTGGATGTGAAAACTGATGGGCGGCAGTGTATATAATATGATCAGATTGTGGAGTGGGATGAATATTTTTCTGACATTGGTTAGTCGTTAGTAGCCACTGCGCATTTTAGGGTAGAGATCGGGTAGGGAATATTTCGGGCTCAATGGGAAAGTATAGGTAGAAGATTTTTTAATAATGCTGATGGACAGGACTCATTTATGACGCTGAGGATAGCGTAGCCTTTTCGTTTTCTGACGACATCGATTGGGATCGAACGATTTTTACGCAGTCTCCCCTCACATCCGGGGATTTTGAGTAGTAGAGACGCAAACCTTGGATGCGACAAATTTTTTGACACATTGACGACGGCGCGGGAAACATGTGATCCGCGGCATGTCGGGGAGCAGGTGTATTTTCTATCAGCTTCATCATTCCTTTTCGCGAAGTGATCATTTTCCATAAAATTTTTGTTTTCTATTTATTAGATTGTATTAAAGCCACTGAGTCAGGATTAGGCCCCAATCGCCAGAAGTTTTCAAGGGTGCGATGTGTTCCAAGCCACTGATTGAGGCGCCGTATCGCGACCGAAATACGCGCGCGTAATAGCCTAAGGCTTGCCCGCCCCCGCGTGCCGCGTCAGGTAAGCCACACGTGAATACATGGTTCTGCGTCCTCTCGCGTATGACGTACTATCTCGCGTTTTCCCTCTCTCGCCAGCGCTGTGTCTCTCCGTCGTACTACGGCCGGGTTCCTAAGAGGAATTTAGTGTTTTCTATGGTGCTTTTTGCTTTTTCTTCTCACCAGTGCTCATTGGCACCCCTTGCCTAATATTTGCACAAAATAACGCATCACTTCAATTCCCGACTCGTGGCTATTAAAATAATTACAAACTTTGTGATACAGGAAATGCTCCAGTAGCAAAGGTTTCCAAACTCATGGCTTTTCAATTCAGCTCAGCTTACGCTTACTCGCATGAATGAAGTAAAATTGTGAATGAGTTTGAATGTTTGGCCAAAACGTTGAGAACGATAAATTGCCAAGTTGTAAGAAGTTCCAACTTTTATAGTAGAAAAAAAACGTATACGAACACTCTTCAACAAGGTCTTCAATTTGATCCATTTTGTAACCCTAAATAGGCGTTTACTCAATCGAAACTTCTGCTGGAGGAGCCACTTTGTTTGTGCTTTTATCATGTAACTAACTTACTTAGTCACCGCTCTCTCTAAGTTTTGTATATTTTCGAGCTTCCAGAACACGCCTTGCTGGATCGTGCGGGGAATATGTACACGGACAGAACGATCTGGGTAACTGTTACCTGCTCCCTCACCCTAGTTGTCAGGAAGATTAGAGATAGACCTACTTCTTTGGAAGATTAGAGATAGACCTACTTCTTCTCGATGGAACAATAAATCTCAAAAGTATCATTTATTTTTCCCAAATCCAGGTGCACTTGGCACAGATGCCATTGCTCAAAAGCGGTCGGAGACGACGGTTACGCATTTCCTCCTTCAACCTAGTGGGAAGAACAATCGAAAAGGATCTTAGAGAAGAGGCAAGCTTGATTGGTGTATCCCTGAAAATCGGAGTGGGTGGCAAGGAGATCACGCCACTAACTGAACCACAATCTACTGAGGGATTCAAGCGCTTCTCCACATCCATGCCTCAGATCTCTCACTTTTTATTTGATAGCACACACCACCTAGATGAATTCTGGGAAGATGGAAGGCTTTGACGAAGTAGTCGTGCAATTCATTATGTCTATGCCTTGAAGGAATGGGCAACTTTTTCAAATTTAGAGGACAATTGGTTGCCACCCAAAAAGGGAGATATCTCGAGCTTCCAGATTGAGAGAATTGGCGCAAGTTTCTATTCGATCAGCACTCACAAATCGGCTATGGCCGTATATCCCTCGAGAATTAATCTTCAGAGATAAGACATGACTCTTTATAAGTGAGTGTATGAAGTTTCGTAGACAGAAACCTACTCCCCTAGATA
>MU892413.1:0-10912 GCA_036418205.1 Ostertagia ostertagi
AACCCTCTTTCCCACTAGCAGTGAAGGAGGCCGGCTTGGGGAAGAGGCACGTACAAACAAGTTTTCTGAAGATATCAGTCGTTCTATCGGTTGATACGGCAATCAACCTAGCTGATTTCACACGTTATGCCAGCCACGCACCACCGAGGTGGGCGGTCGTAGCGGGCCAGGCGGCGATAGCGCATAGTACGTGCCCTGGGCCTTATTACCGCGCCGTTTGAGATTTTGAGCGTGGGAACATCTCTACGGGTGCGTAACCAAGTACAGACATGACCGAAAGGGTTGGTTAGGTCAACTAATCCCGACCTTTGCCTTTAAACGAAGTACAACTCAGGATTCCCCTAGACCGCACGCGTTGTAAACGTGCCACTTGCCACTACACCACTTCCGTCTGAGATCGCACCTGGATTGGTACGCACCCCACTCACCGCTGCAATCTACAGGGTGGGCAAAAATAACGGTATCAAAGTAAAACGGTAATGGGAAAGCAATGTGATGGAGAAGTCCCAAATTAACATTCCATTTCACTAGCATTGGTCCAGTTGCCTTTTTTATTCCAGAGTGGCCAGACAGCAGACCATCTTCCCACTAAGGGAAGCGATCGATAAATAAAGCTCATGACGGAATCCGTACAGTGACTTGTAGCATCTTTGCTTTCTATTCAATTTTCCCGAATCGGTTGTATGTTAAGCATTTTCATGATTGTAATCCTTTTTGTTAAGACGTGTGTGAACAAATCGTTGCAAGGAAGTGCGCTAGATAGCAGTTTCAGCGACAAAACGACGGAATGAACCAGCTAGCTTCCAGCGCTTCTTCACACTTCGAGATTGAGGTGCAGGCCTGCTGGCGCTGGTATCTAGCCTATTGAACTTTGTAATGGTGGCCAATGACGGTTTCACAGAGATATTCAAAGAGATATTGGATATATTTTATGTGACGAAATCAAAGAGTGAACACTGAGCTATCAAAACAAATGCATAGGATATACATCAGAAACTCCTGGTGTTTAAAATTGGAAATTGACAGCAGCAACCTCTTGTTACCGTAATTTTTGCCCACCCTGGAGGTTCCCTGTAAGTGATTCTGTCTTCTTCCTCTTGTTTCTTCTTCCCAAATAGGGAACTGCTTGAGAAGCAGCTACAGTCGCGGAAGGGACAAAAAGCTCCACGAAGAGTTGGAAAAGCTTGTTAAGTTCTTTCCGCCAATGACGCACGTGTGAGAATACGGCAGGACGGCAGGTCACACGGTACGGCACCGCCTTGCTGGAAGATCACAACACCCTGTCATGCGAATTTTCAAGAACTTTTTAGGTGGATTTATATTTTTGCAACGCAGCGTAATTCTAATCTATTCTATAATCTATAATTCTAATTCTAATGCCGTGTAGTCGTCATCACCCAAAAAAGAATGATTGGTAACAACCTGACAGTTCCACCGAATAACAGCCAAGCTCAACCAAGAAACGTAGGGGCGGATTTATAATTTTGCAAAGTTGGCAAAAAGGCCACTTTCTTGAAGGTAAGAAATAAAAAATTTCGTGTTTTGGCAATGACACTCTAAGTCCTTTTTACATTGGGCACTCCCTTCTTTAACAGGCTTTTCAGAAGAAACTCCCTATATAGAAATCTCAGTCTTTAGTGCTTATGCTAGCCACTGAATACGGGTGGTACACAGATCGGCGCATTGCTTGAGACCGTTTTATTTTTTCATATAACCGAAATAGCAACTTGTACTGAGAGGTGCTCAATGAGCTCCGCTGAAGGATATAAGGATTTCTGTTGCAAAAGCGGACGCAAAATCATTGGGATCCGAATCGGGAGCGGTTAGGATGGCTAACATTGTACCAGTAACAAAATGGAAGCGTTACAACTCTAGCGTAGATATAGGGGCGAGAACCAAGCCGTGGGAACGCACAGGCCTTTCTGAAGAAACGAGTCACTTCGCTTGAACGAAACGGATTGTTAGCGAAACAATTACGTTTCAATTTTATTCCTTGAAGGATCTGGGCGTAATATTGTGCAAATGTTTTCCACAAAACTAAGTGGTGTCTCAGTGTCAGGAGTAATCCCTGCCCAAATCATAGCAGATTTTGTAAATCGGCTCCTTGTGTGCTCACAACGTCGAGCAGAATCCTCCTAGGTAGATCCAACAATTGCCTGTCTTCTTGTGAATTGTGCACCACTTCCAATGTAGATCTTCTCGCGTGCACGTCCGAAAACACGCAGTTTCTGCGGCCCAATAAAAAGAGGAATGTAGTTGGAGAAAGAGACCTGAAGCTACATGCGCTGCGATGGAGCCATCAGAAGCACTAATTTATAATGCACTGTTATGCTTTATATAGAGTACTAAAAGAATGCTAAATGGTTTAAGTAGCTTTTCCTGTTAAGGAAATATGGTCACAAACCAATAGACACCAAATTAAGAGAAAATTACACTAAATCTAGAAGGTATCATAGTCGAGCAGCATTTTATCCTCTCATAACAATTCAAGATTGACAAAAGATAATTCAACGGAAACAATCATCTAAGTTCTTTAGATTGATTCCGAATATAACCAAGACTTAACTTTGGTGCCATTAGATGAACCTAATCACCGGTAACTATAGGCGATCGACATGAAGACAGCACGGGGAAATTTCAGAACTGCAATAAATACTAGGACAATAACTGTGGTTCAGATTCTCCATTGACTTTGATTCGAGAAACGCCCACATAATAGTATCGGAACAGCCACCCAAAGTAGTATCGTGAAAATAGGTCATCAACTTATCTGCCTGCGCTCTTCACCACCTAAAGAAATTTTTCCCCTTTACAATCCTTACAAATAATCTCGGGATATATAGATTGTTCATACACTCACAGAATGAGGAGGGCCTGTGTTATAAGTATGGGGTCTGAGATTTTACCGGTTTGCTCAGCTTTTTTAGCAATCCCTTCGAGATATTAACGGGAATTTACGACGCGAAAATTGCTTGGTTAAAGTGATTCTAACAAGGAATGGTCAATTGGTCGGTCCGGCCATTTGTAATGAGGTGTAGTCCGATGCACGCGTCTTGCGACGCTGAGCTCAAATCCGTTTTCGATTTTGCCGAACGATTCTCTGAACGAAGTTACGAGGGATTCTTCTCACTGTGGCTATCTCACTGTGGCGCCTCTACATCCCTTGTCCCACTCAGCTCGCATAAGGAAGAGCCTCAGCCCAGAATGCGCTTATAATTGGTTATTTTTTATCGTTCTGTTCGTTCGTTCTGTTTTTACGCGAGCCAAGTGGGATAGGGGGATGTAGAGGGCGCCACAGTGAGATAGCCACAGTGAGAAGAATCCCTCGTAACTTCGTTCAGAGAATCGTTCGGCAAAAACCGAAAACGGATTTGAGCTCAGCGTCGCAAGACGCGTGCATCGGACTACACCTCATTACAAATGGCCGGACCGACCAATTGACCATTCCTTGTAAGCTCTGTGAAATACTTCCGAAAAAAATTCAAATATTTAGAATATGGACTTCTCGCTACTGGTCAGCATTCTACTGCACTCCGTCACAACTACATTTGGGATCGCCGCTAATACACTACTGATTTATCTAGTGGTGAACAAAACACCATCGAATCTTACAGGCTATTCTACCCTAATTTTAAATCTCGCCGTATGTGATCTTTCCGCATGTCCTCTCCGCTCTATTCGTTCAGCAGAGGTACGCAGCATTATTTTCCAGTGTTCACTGATTTGTTTCTCATACAGGGACTTCTCAGTGGCTATTGAGAGGATATCTCTTCTGACTACAAATTAAGCTCGCTAATTGTTGAATATCCAGCTCAAACAGAACTTTACAATTCGCCAGTGCGCCACTCAAATGGGGAGGCAGTGTGCATAATCTCGTTTGTTCACCATGTGGTTTGTCACCTATATCATTTGTCCTCTAACCTCTTCGGGAAAAATTACGAGATTCTTTTCTCTCAACCGCCGTAGAAACACTAAATATTTTGGCAGAAAGTTATGCCTACCTTTATTTTTTTCCAAGTCTTTTTGTTGGCACCTCGAGTGAAGTCCCTCAAGTTTTCTTCGCACTTGTAGGTCCGTAGGTCTCCTTCAACCACCGTTTTTATTCCACATTCTGGATCCGCGGCACCGTCCTTGTGCCTGTTCTAAAAGGAAGATCTTATCGCTCTTCCCACATCCTCCGCTTTCTATTATTGCTCTGAAGTAAATCGCGAAATTTTTTGTTTTAAACCGATTAAATGGGTGCAACTTCAATGAAGGATAAAAAGGTGCTTTCAGAAAAGAAGGATATGTAGATTAGTTGTGACCACCACCGATTTTTCCTTTTCCGGGCCGTACTCACTAGGGCCCACATGTAAAATTTTAAGCGGCAGTGAGAATACTTCCTAGCCACTACGTCATCATATTTCTCTTCCTTGAATCCTTCATATTATTCAACACGCATTAGCTCATTTTCAACTTTTCCCAGCAGTTCTGTAGAAACTCGCTTCTGCTACGCTCGTATGTGTTTGTTACTCAGGTTCTGGTCCCACCCAAGTCATATTTTAAGCGTCGTCTCCGGAAGAATGTTCAGGTGATGTTGACTTCACTTAGGTATGTATTCATAGAGACATATCATAGAGTTCGACTTTGTACAAGTGCAGGCCATATTGCTTCGCCAGTTCCAGGTCTCCGACAAGTTTTTGGACCAGGTTGCAAATTCAGATTCTGGCTTTGCTCACATCAGCAAGACCCGCTAACTTCAAGCATTTTTCGTCTCCTTCAGTAGCCTTTGTAGGTTTTTTGTTTAGTTGTTTTCAACGCATAGAGTGATTTCTGTATTTCGGCTCAGTCCACTCAAAAGCGTCAAAAGCGTTGTGCAGCACTCCTTCCAAACGAAGTTGTGAACATTTGCAGCAAACACCGCCCTGTTGTAAACACATTCCATCCACTATAAGCGGTGCAGCTTATCTCAGAAATGATTAGCAAATCTGGGCCTTGGCTCCCAGTGTATCAAGTTGTTCTTAACCCGGTCTCTAAGTAGACTTGAAACCGCGTTATGGAATTTCACTATGACTGTGGTCTCATCATTCGAAATTTGAAAGAGTATATAAACATATACATATGTAATATAGATATAAAATGTAAATATATAAATCTCGGCAACAGCACGGTAGTGATTTTATAAGAAAATAAGTGGTCGCACACTTATTTTCTTATAATATCACCGCTACTGCTGCGGGAACAAAAACACCTAGCGCTTTATTGAGTAAAATAGAGATATACATGCTTGCCGATAGTGTGGATGAAGCGAATAGTGAAAGCCGTTTTACTCATTTCAGTAATCTCCCATCGACTGGTCGATCACCTTCCCAAACAGTTGGAAAGGCTAACGATCAGTAGATTTGCCAAAAGAGACATGAGAGAGTGCTCGGCAGAATAGAACTTGACGTGAAGTAACGTGATGTGAAGAATCAAACCAATGAAATATTCAGAAATATTTTGACAGCAAAAGCGCCTCGCATTCCCACTCTTCAAATCTGACTATTCCTTTGAGGTGTCTCTATTTGAAAGTTGTTTCAAAGGTGACGATGGTCCAATGGTCATCCTTGCACTGGCAAATACTCTCGATTCTGACATTTTCCAGAATCATACCGGATGGGCTCGGGCTTTACTATTTTTCTCATGGACCGTGCAGGAGTTTCGGACCTATGGTTTGCTATATTGGGTAAGATGTTCTTTGCACCTCACATTGAATTTAGTAAATACTTCTTCTGGGTTCACTTCAATCATGAATGCATAATAACTTGTTGACCTTTCAGATATAGTTTTATGCTGCATTGCTACGCTCACGCTCTTTATAGTCTATTGTTTTCGTTTTCGTATCGCTTTTATGTCCTAAGCCATTGTCAACCCAAGGAGATGCGTTATCAGAGCGATCATCGCCTTGATCTACATTCCATCATTCATTCAATTTGTAAGCTTCGAGAGGTCGTGACGGATTATGCTAAGTCTAGCTTTCGCGTATGCTTTGGAATTGAAATGATATCTGGACAAGATTAGTATGTAGTTGTCATACATGGTCGCAATGGCACCTAAATGCGAACGTGATAGCGGGGCCTGTACTGTTAAGTCACCGCGCGGGCGAAAGGTGGAATTTGAATCAAGCTCCGTCCAGGTAATCAGATCGTCTGTTCTTATATCATACTTGTTTGGGAAGGTGAAAACAGACATCGTAAGCGCCAGCTGGAGAGTTCTATTGAATGTTCTTCTTTGTTGGATACTAGACGCGTTTGGCTCTGCGGCTAGTTTGAATGGGTTGGTGACTGACTGCCCATTTGATTATCCGCAACGGCTATAATTTTCATCATATGAGCGAAATTACTTTATTCCTAAGATAGTTATATTTGACACTTGTTTACGGTCAACCTGCTGTTGGCAGAATGAACAGGGAAGCCCGCGTTTAAATTTGGCAATACGTTCACAAATTTGGTTACGAACCAGGTCGGTGTCGCGTCACTCGGGCCACCTGTTATTCTTCAGGCGTTGATGGACGCTATACACATTCTTCATATGACACTGCCTGTTATTCCTGTCTACATAACTATACTGATTCTCAGAAAGCTGATCATTTCAAAGCTTCATTTTGAAGTGAACATATCAGAAAGATCCCGGCATCTTCAATCTCAGCTGCTCAAAGTAGGATACGGATCTCTGTGGATCCATGTGATTTCTTGAAACTAATTTTATTTCGTCTTGTTCTATAAGCGAATACTAAACTGAAATGATGCTGATCTCAAGTTTAATGTACTTGGAGTCCGGAGGCCATTCACGTACCCAATCAAGAAAAAGAAATTACAAAATTAGTGAGTTTTTTCGTAAACTATTCGAAACTCGAAGGGTGGCTGCGCATTAAGGACGAATTCACGATGAAAAGCAACCCATTTCAAATTAACCTAGGGATGGTGAGTGGTACACGAAAGAAGGAAGAACCATGAGAAACGGCCCAGAACCCGAGAAATGGGACCCCTTCCTTGCCCGTTGATTTGAGCATTGATGCGACTCTCATCGCTGTGCCCTCTTCAACACTACGCTCTCTCAGCTATCTAATCACTCGCCACGTATTGAACTACGGCGAGTGATCAGATGATCGGTGGGCGGAGATCGCCGGACCCGCCAGCTTTGAGGCATGATAGGTCGCCGAGGTCAAATTTTTCCATGCGAATTGCGCGTCAGTTCGCACCCTCAGGAGGTCCGTGGGTCCCTCAACTAGGTCAGTTTCCCTTTCTTCGACCTTCATTCTAATCGTGAATTCCTCCTTTAAGGCGAACATCAGAAACAAATGGTTGCGGTTAGAACGCTTCTACTGGGTTCACGGAATGCCGTCGCTAGAAATCCTTTTGACCTTTAGAGCCTATTCCCAACATACCACACTTCTACTGCATCCTATTCTAGGTCATTTTGTCTCTATTTCCCAAAATCGCACACTTTATCTCTATTCTCCAATGCGTCGAATGAGCTGAGGCGCACCTCTTTCCATGCTAGGCCTTTGACGCCGCGCCACCTACCTTCGACTGTCCATAGAGTGTGGTATTCCAAGTTTGTTCCTCTGCGGAACTGAATCTTGTTGGGCTAACCTATGTATGTTGTCTCTAATGATCACAACTGACATATTTGCATGAATAGGAAGCAAGACTTCTGGGAAGGAAGTGGTTTTTTGATTTTTTACTTTTCTAGCAATCGTTCATATGACACACAACACCAAATTATTATGTTAAGTCATAAGTAAGTGCCGAGTAATTTTTATACAAGCGCCATTCTTCTCAAAAAGGTAGTGGTGTTAACCTCAGCAAAGGGAAATGTGGCAACCTCAGTATGCTTTAACCCACTGCGTACCGCGCCGTTTTTTGGCTGGCGGGCGCGTGTGGCCGGCGCCTATTTAGACCCCCGCCGCGTGCTGCGCGATCCATATAAAACTTTCATTTATATTATAAACATCTATTATATAAGCACTGTACATATATTATACATTTACAATATTTCATGTTTATTTTTGTTCAGTGGAATTAATATAATTAATTATTGCATGGTATACGGAGTAGGGTAAGCGAAAAGCGCGAACAGAATTGAAAATGTATCCTGCAGAATATGAATAGGGGAAAACCTACGTCGCTTTGGCAATTTTAAATTCTCGAAGTGATCGCTCAGCTGCTCTTTCACTTTTTCTTCAACTTGGGAGAAATTTGAGGGGGTGGGACTAGAGATTTTCGCAGCAAGTGCCATTTCAGGAATCCCTTCGCATAGCACTTCTGTGTGTAATTTTCTGGATTGATATCTTTATTTCTGTAAGAGTCGAGCCCAAGAAAATGCCGAAAATACCTTGAAAACCCGTGCTTCACCATGTGCAGCACGCGGGCATACGTAGGCAAATGGGCTTGCTGCACACGGTGCGGTACGCAATGGGTTAATGTGGTGAGATTTGTCTTCCAGTTTTGTTTCCATGAACAAACAATGCTGTTCACTTCAACGGTGTTTATCACAGTCTCAGTACCAGCTCTTTGTGGGGCAATCAGCGAGAGAAACTTCTTGGAATATATATGAAGATGAAGGACCGACACTTCAAAAGAGAGGATGTCTGAAGTGATTCGAGAAGTTTTGATCGGGTGACTGCTAAAGGCCAGTCACGTTCCCCATTGACTGTAGATATTGAATGTATAACTGTATATGTATGCTATATATGCCAGGTATAAAAACTATAACACGCAAACTTCCACATGTACCAAGAACGCACACGGTCTATAGAAAAATAATAAAGGGACAATATACTAGGGACTATGGCTATAAAATTTTGACGTTTTCCACCGCGTTGGCTTTCACAATCATCTTAGCGAAAAACAACACCACCCAAACAGCAGAACCATGGAGTCACCTTTTGTGCGCTTGCTTGCTTATTCCCTGAACGAAAAAAAGCTACGATAATCACGGACACCTCTTAGAAGGACATCCAGTTTTTCTTCGCGTACTAGTCTGCGCAGTTCTAGGAGAGCCATACCATTCACTTACTTGGACAGTTGCGCACCGTTGGGAAGAAAATGGCACTTATCAAGGACTGTTCTGAAGGGAACTGTGAAATTCTCAATGTCGAATCGACACCTTATTGTGACACAGCATTTAGCTGGTTAGTAGTTGACTTCATTGCTCACAACTAATGAAGCGGTTTTCTTTAAATGAAGACTAATGGTGCTGCCGCCTCTCTACTGTTTATGTGATATGACATATTACAAGTGGAATGATCATGTCGCGAATTACAGTAAGCCTTCTCTCCTACACAGCCTGGAATTGGAATATGATATTAAATTATGATAGGTTAAGCAATTTTGTTCTTAATCGAACTACGTTCCAAAGGTGTGGAGATAGCAAGATATTGGATATCATCAGGGCTTGCCACAGAATTCATGTTGCAACGTATTGTAGGTTGAAGGGTGAAATGGGAGATCCGTTTGGTATTAACCCATCGCTGTCGATATCGTTCCACTTGGTCAAGGAGTGGAGATTGCATTGCATCATAAGTATACAGAATCGCTTCTTGGCGAGCTTTCCTGAAGGAATTTCGAACCTCAGTGACGGAAGCATTCCTGTAGCTAGGGGTTATGCAAACGCCTGTGCCATCGAAGACGCAAACATTGTGACAGCGAGTATTGCTTGAATGTTCATAATTCAAATTTTATCTCAGAGCGACATCAGGATACCCGAAAACTTGTGCTTTCAAAAAATCGTAACATTGTGTTTTTTCTGTTCATGAATTCGCGTACTGCTCCTTCAGCTTTGATGCGAGGGTATATCCAAGCAGCGTGCTGTGGCGGTTGACAACAATTTCTTCAATCAGCTATCAACGATTTCGCACCTACAACCATTACGATGACATGGCTGAGAATGCGTTGGTGCTATCGCTATTATGCTGACGACCTAATCTCTGAACTTGATAAGCGAGGTGCCGACGGTGGCCTTCTAAACGGTCGCTTCTGCGACCGCTGTATAATATCGGAACAACCACGCGAAGTGATGACATTGTTTGTTGATCGCGACTCAAAAAGATTCACTCGCCTCCACAACCTGTGATCTTGCAGAACGCTCACTCGGAGGCTTATCACATACCAACCTTACCCAGAACTCGACGAAGTCCCTCATAGTTCGTCTGGCATCGGTGGAAATTTCCCAACAATCTGCTTGCGAGAGTTGCGTCGACATCTGGGACACCTCCTGGCTACATTGAGGCAAGATCTACTTAGAGAGTTGAGACCAGAGCACAACGAACACAAGACAATGTTTAACGTTACAAAGCAAGCAGTGTTCATTATAACAGTTCATCATACTGAAGGTGGCAATGTTAGATGCCTGGATTGCAACCTTTACCTGCACAGGAGCGCATCAGCAGAGAGAGCGAGATGTGCCTATGCTAGAACAGCATCTCACCATGACAATGTGATGTCTAAAACAGCACGCTGATAAGAAACAAAATATTCACTTTCCTTTTTCTTTTCATTTCGCACTCGATTTTTGGGGTGGATGAGCTACGACAAGTGGGCCAAAGTCATCGAAGTTCAAGGCGAAAGTATTGTTTATCGCAGCTAAGAGCTTGAGACTTTGAAAAATAAGCGACGTTGATGAATGCTCTTGAAATAATGAGACCATTTTGTGCGTTATTCGGTGTAGTTTTGCATATCTCTCCGTTTCCGTCTAAGTTTTTGTGTCAGAATTTATCACTCATTGAGGCATTGGAGCTCAATAAATAACAAAACCGGGAAACTTTTTAATTTCTCAAATCCACATCGTTCCTGATTGACAAGAGTGTAACCCCAATTCAACATTTTTATGACTTCTTAAATTCAGCTAGTTGCGTTGAAAATGTAGTTTTATGCGATACGATTTAGGCTCT